>PVHT021183554.1:1282803-1296755 GCA_004024745.2 Catagonus wagneri
CCTCATGGTTCCTAGTCAGATTCGTCAACCACTGCGCCACGACGGGAACTCCTATTTCTTTAATTTTCATCTATATGAGAAGATGGATGTTCACTAAACTTACCGTGATAATCATTTTATGACGTATGTACTGTGCTGTACAACTTAAATTTATATGTGCTGTATGTCAATGATAACTTCATAAAACTGGAAGAAAAAAATCACACTTAACAGCACGGCATGACAGTTTATGAAACATTTGTACTTCCTGTATTTCTTTGAGTTGTTTTCCTCCCTTTTCAAGTCCCATATCCCTCCTCCCTTTTCCTTAGCTCAGGAGGGCCGGCATATAAACCTTCATAGCCTGCTGGTCAGAGGCTCTCATAACTTTGGGGATCCCCATGTACAAAATTCAATTAAATCTTTTTGTTCCTGTGAATGTCTCTTTTATAACAGGGGGTATATCTGCCAAGAGCCTAGAAGGGTAGAGGGAAAATTACCCGCCCCCATACCGTATAAACCTCTTTAAATTTTACAGTGCCGCTTTTTTCAATAATAAAAGGATTAAAATCTACTGACAAGATACTTATGGAAGAGACATATTTGTCCTTTTTTAAAGTGTTCTTTAAATGATCAAAAAGAAAAAAAAGTGTTCCAAGTTAAATGATAGATTTGCAAAATAAAATATCCTATACATTTATTTTACATGAGATTTTCTTTTCTTTCCTTTTCCTTTTTTTTTTTTTTAATTTTTTATGGCCGCACCCATGGCTTATGGAAGTTCCAGGGCCAGGGATTGAATCTGAACTGCAGCTGCAGCAGCGCTAACCTATTGCCCTGGGATCAAACCTCCACCCTTGCATCGACCCGATGCAGTCAGATGCTTTTTTTTTTTTTTTTTCCATTTTAGGGCTGCACCCACGGCATATGGAGGTTCCCAGGCTAGGGGTCAAATCAGAGCTACCACCGTCAGCCTACACCACAGCCACAGCAACTTGGGATCCAAGCCGCGTCTGCGACTTACACCACAGCTCACGGCAACGCCGGATCCTTAACCCACTGAGCAAGGCCAGGATCGAACCTGCAACCTCATGGTTCCTAGTCGGATTCGTTAACCACTGAGCCACGACGAGAACTCCTGCAGTCTGATCTTAAACCACTGTGCCATGATAGGAACTCCTATGCAAGATTTTCAAATTACAGCTGATTTGGTTTTCAAGATATTAAATCATTTAAAATTTTTTTCAAGGTATACAGAAAATAACTTTCGTCTTTCACCTTTTTAGTGAAATGAAAGCCAGTTTTTCTTACCTTAAGGCTTTAGTGGATGTGGTAGGATATGTACATTTCATTGTTTCTGCTCTACATCTTTTTTGAATCTCTGGGTATTTAGATAGATTTAAAAACCCAACTCTGTATGGGAGTTCCCCGGTGGTCCAGCAGTTAGGACTTCCTTCTTTCACTGCTGTGGCCCGTGTTCAATCCCTTGTTTTGGAACTGTGATCCCACATCAAGCTGCTGCTTGGTGTGGGCAGGGGAAACAAAACAAAACAAACAAGCGAAAAAAAAAAAAACGGAGTTCCCTTCATGGCTCAATGGTTAATAAACCCGACTAGGATCCATAAGGATAGGGTTCGATCCCTGGCCTCCACTCAGTGGGTTGGGGATCCAGCACTGCCATGAGCTGTGGTGTACGTTACAGACACAGCTGGGATCCTGTGTTGCTGTGGCTGTGGTGTAGGCCAGCAGCTGTAGCTCCGATTGGACCCCTAGCCCGGGAACTTCCATATGCCGCAGGTGCGGTCCTAAAAAAAAAAAAACACCAGCTCTGTAGGTATCTGTGTAGTACTTATATTATCCCCAGTCAACACAGATATGGAGTCAAATCTTGGGCTCCATCTTCATTTACTTTTCTCATTTTTACTTTGTGAGATTGTGGCTACTTAACCAGACAGGATGGGTTTAGGCCTGTTTTAATTGTTGGGGAGTGGTTGCTGTGGAGGTTGTAACCTAACTGCAAACACTAAGACTGCTTCTATAGAAACACCAGACAGTAAGTCTCACACTTTGCTCTCCAACTAGAATGGCCTTAAAATAGTGGGTGGTGCACATCAAGAGAAGCATTGGTTTTACTGATTGTCTTAAAAGCATATACCAGCATGTTCTTTTTTTTTTTTTTTTTTTTGTCTTTTGTCCTTTTAGGGCCGCACCTGCAGCATATGGAGGTTCCCAGACTAGGGCTCTAATCAGAGCCACAGCTGCCGGCCTTCACCACAACCACAGCAATGCCAGATCCAAGGTGCATCTGTGACCTACACCACAGCTCACGGCAACGCCAGATCCTTGACCTACTGAGCGAGGCCAGGGATCGAACCTGCAACCTCATGGTTCCTAGTCAGATTTGTTTCCACTGTGCCACGAGGGGAACTCCTCCCAGCATGCTCTGATAATAAAGCATGTTCCTGTTCTTAACTGTCCACGAGAAAACATTCAGTTGATAAGCCCAGAGCCACTCAGCTTCAAAGACCCTTCTTTTTCTTTTCAAATGCCATCTTGTTGCCAGTCAGAGGCCCTGCCACAGGCTCATATTTTTAAAAATCAACTGCCTTGGTGTTCCCATCATGGCTCGGTGTTTAACACAACCGACTAGTAATCATGAGGATGCTGGTTCAATCCCTGGCCTTGCTCAGTGGGTTAAGGATCCAGTGTTGCTGTAAGCTATGGTATAGGTCGCAGATTCAGCTTGGATCCCAAGTTGCTTGGCTATGGTGTAAGCTGGCAGCTACAAAGTATTTTCATTACTTATTTTTTTTTTTTGCTTTTTATAGGGCCGAAGATGCAGCATATGGAAATTCCCAGGCTAGGGGTCAAATTGGAGCTGCAGCTGCCAGCCGTGCCACAGCCTCAACGACTCAGGATCCCAGCCTCGTCTGCAACCTGCACCACAGCTCATGGCAACACCGGATCCTTAACCCACTGATCGGGCCCAGGGACTGAACCTGCATCCTCATGGACACTAGTCAGGTTCGTTACCGCTGAGCCACAACAGGAACTCCCAGCATTTTCATTATGAAATTGTATAATTAACATCCAGGTCTGAAATATTTACTATTAAGAGCCTTCACCAAAGTCAAGAGTCACCCCAAGACTGAGGAGGTTAACTTGACCAAGAAGAGTCATCAAAGTGACCAAAAACAGTGATGGGAAGCATATCTTCCAGCCTTCTACTTCATGATCAAGAAAAAAATTAACAATAAGAGGATGTTGAGGAGTTCCCGTTGTGGCACAGCAGAAACGAATCTGACTGGGAACCATGAGGATGCAGGTTCGATCCCTGGCCTTGCTCAGTGGGTTGAGGATCCAGCGTTGCCATGAGCTGTGGTGTAGGTAGCAGATGTGCCTCAGATCTGGCATTGCTGTGGCTGCGGCGTAGGCTGGCAGCAACGCCGATTAGACCCCTAGCTTGGGAACCTCCATATGCTGCGGGTACGCCACCCCCCCAAAAAAAAGAAGATGTTGATATTTCTTCCTTTGATATTTCTTCATGTCGGCATTCGGACATTCCCAGGCCAGGGACAGAACACGCACCACAGCAGCAACCCGAGCTGCAGCAGTGACAGCACCAGATCCTTAACCTACTGTGCCACAAGGAATATACCTTTTTTTTTTTTTTTTTTTGGCTTTTTAGGGTCGTACCCATGGCATACAGAGGTTCCCAGGGTAGGGTTCGAATCGGAGCTTAAGCTTCAGGCCTACACCACAGCCACAGCAACACAGGATCTGAGCTGTGTCTGCAACTTACACCACAGCTCACAACAACGCCAGATCTTTAACTGCACTGAGCAAAGCCAGGGATTGAACCCTCAGCCTCATGGTTCCTAGCTGGATTCATTTCTGCTGCACCATGATGGGAACTCCAAGGAAAATACCCTTGATGTTTCCTTTTTTTTTCCTTTTTGGCTTACCCACGGCATATGGAATTGAGATTCTTAACCCACTGTGCCGCAGTGGGAACTCTACAGTTTTTCCTTAAAAGCCAAACAAAAGCAGCACTGCCAACTTTATCGAAGTCCTCTTTGAAGTATAGGGCATGGAGCTACCCTGATATCTGAAAGAATAAGATGGCTATTATACTATTGACTGTCACCATTTCATACATGGAATAACTCTAGTGCCCAAGTACACAATAGAAGACACAAAATTATGAATGAAACAGGTGGCCAAGAGTTCAGAAGAGAAAATTCTAATGGTCAGTTACTAGCTTTTTTCTTGTCATTGTTTAATAATTTAATTCTGGGTAACACTTGTCCTTGACAAGTCTTTGGGCACAACACCTCCATTTTCTGGATTCCTTTTCTCATTTTATTTTATTTTATTTTACTTAACTATTTTATTTTTTATTTTATTTTTAGGACTGCACCTGTGGCATATAGAGGTTTCTAGGCTAGGGGTTGAATCAGAGCTGTAGCTGCCGGCCTACACCACAGCCACAGCAACGCGGGATCCGAGCCACATCTGTGACCTACACCGCAGCTCACAGCAACAGCGGATCCTTAACCCACTGAGCTATGCCAGGGATCAAACTCCTGTTCTAATGGATACTAGTCAGATTCGTTATCGCTAGGCCACGACGGGAACTCCATTTCTGTAATATCCTGTTGGTCACAGAGATCAGCACCCATTAGTGAGGGAGGGAATGGCTGCTAGGATGTGGGCAATTGTTGGGGATCATCTTGAAACTGAGCTCAGTTAAGCCAAGAAAATGATGATCTTGAGAGGAGAAAAGAAGAGACAAAGGAGGTATGTAATATTGGAACCAGGAGCATTTTAAGGAAAAGTTAAGTAATAATTTGGGTCCTGGAGCTGGAAATGGGGTAGAGTCTTGAAAGCTTGTAATCCCTGACCCATCTTGCTGGAGTGGGAAGAGTGGGGTTCCTGTTGTGGCCCAGTGGAAACGAATCCTACCAGTATCCATAAGGATTCAGGTTCGAGTCCTGGCCTTGGAAAAGAAAAGAAATGAGAAGAGTGACCAGTTTCTCCTCTTCCAAAGTTATTCCCGCACAACAACAGGAGACAAACTGTCCCTGCCCTTAAAAGCTCATTTTCAATTTCTTGGCTGAACTCTAAGGGGACTATTTTTCCCAAATAATTAATTGGTTTTTTGAAGACAAAAAGATATTTTCAGCTTCTAACAAGAAATCAGAGTTGCCTAAATGATCTGTTTATTCAGCAAGGACCTAGTCTTTCAGGAAATTTCCTTTTGCCAATGTAATTAGTAGTTACTTTACAGGACAATAGCATCCAGGTTTCATGCTGGGATAAAAGGAGGTGATTTTCCAGTTAGTGCTAATTGAAAATGGAAACAGAAAACTTTTCAATCAAAACAGGAAAGGAAAAGCGTATTGCAACATGACAGGAAACTTAGAGCTTGGTTCTTTCATAACATGCACTGAATTTTTTTTTTTTTTTTTTTTTTTTTTGTCTTTTCTAGGGCCGCACCCGCGGCATATGGAGGTTCCCAGGCTAGGGGTCTAACAGGAGCATATGGAGGTTCCCAGGCTAGGGGTCTAACAGGAGCTGTAGCCGCCGGCCTTGGCCACAGCCACAGCAAGGCAGGATCCGAGCCGCGTCTGCAACCTACACCACAGCTCACGGCAACGCCGGATCCTTAACCTGCTGAGCGAGACCAGGGATCGAATCCGCAACCTCATGGTTCCTAGTCGGATTCGTTAACCACTGAGCCACGATGGGAACTCTGAAGCACAGAGTTTTTAAACAGCTTTTATCAGAGCCAAATTTCTCAGAAACACTCCCTCTCCATGCTGTCTCTACTTCACTACCGACCCCATCTCCTCTGGCCTGGCTTTTGCTGCCACGGCATCATCAAACCTGCTTTCATCATGGTTAACAACAAACGACCATCTTGTTGCCCAATCCAATGGACATTTCTTCTTTTTCTTTTCTTTTCCTTTTTTTTTTTGAGGCCCACACACGCGGTATCTAAAGTTTCCCGGGCTATGGTTCGAATCGGAGCTGTCACAGCCACAGCAAAGTGGGATCCAAGCCACATCTGTGATCTACACCGCAGCTCACAGCAACGCTGGATCCCTGACCCACCAAGCGAGGCCAGGGATAGCACTCACATCCTCATGATACTAGTCGGATTCGTTTCTGCTGGGCCACAACGAGAATGCCACTTTAGTGTATCTTGATTCACCCTTGCCCTCCCTCTCCATATTCAGTTTCATCAGAAGGGCTTTGGAGTTCTCATCGTGGCGCAGTGAAAAAGAATCTGACTAGGAACCATGAGGTTGCGGGTTCGATCCCTGGCCTCGCTACGTGGGTTAATGATCTGGCATTGCCTTGAGCTGTGGTATAGGCTGCAAACGCGGCTTGGATCTGGCATTGCTGTGGCTGTGGCATAGGCCGGCAGCAATGGCTCCGATTAGACTCCTAGCCTGGGGACCTCCATACGCCACAGGTGCGGCCCTAAAAAGCCAAAAAAAAAAAGGGGGGGGGAAGGGCTGTTGATTTTATTCTCAAAGTCTGTTTCAAACTGGTCCCTCATTACCACCCCATCTTGCCCTAACCAACTCATTCTCTGCATAGTTGTTCATGTCGTGATCTATTTAACATTCTTCAGTGAATTTCTACTGCACTCAGAATTAAATATGGAGTTTTCGTTGTGGCTCAGTGGGTTGAGAACTCGACACAGTGTCCACGAGGAGGAAGGTTCGATCCCTGGCCTCACTCAGTGGGTTAAGGATCTGGCATTACTGTGAGCTGCTGTGCAGGTTGCAGACACGGCTTGAATCCCACCTTGCTGTGGCTGTGGTGTAGGCTGGCAGCTGCAGCTCAGATCTGACCCCTAGCCTGAGAATGTCCATATGCCACAGGTGCAGTACTAAAAAGAAAAAAAAAATTAAATATAAACTTGCAGGGCCCTCTAAGCTGCAACAGAGGTTCCTACCCACCTTCCCAAGCTTGTTTTAGACCACTCTGTCTTTGGCTAACTACATTAGCCCTGGTCAGCCTCAGGGCCTCTGCCTAAGCAGATTCTTCTTCCAAGACACTGTTCTAGTATTCCTCTTATTCTATACTCTTCCTTCAGGTATTAGCTTAATTAGTGTCCCTTGGAGAGACCCCCACCCCCACCCCCTGACTATCCTTCGTGAAATAAACGTCTTTGTTCCCTTTATTCTCTCTCTCTCTCTCTCTCTCTCTCTCTCTCTCGCTCTCTCTTTTTTTTTTTTTTTTTGGCTTTGGCATTTTAGGGCCACACCCGTGGCATATGGAGGTTCCCAGGCTAGGGGTCTAATCAGAGCTGTAGCTGCTGACCTGCACCACAGCCACAGCAACGCAGGATCCCAGTCGCGTCTGCAGTCTACACCACAGCTCACGGCAATGCTGGATCCTTAACCCACTGAGCGAGGCCAGGGATCGAACCCGCAACCTCATGGTTCCTAGTCGGATTTGTTAACCGCTGCGCCACAACTGGAACTCCTCCCTTTATTCTCTTTTTAGCAGCTCTTTCCATCATCACAGTCACTCCCGTAGTCATAATGCAAGATCATTTTTTTTTCCCCACCAAAGGAGACTTTTCCAGCATTGGGAGACTTGTATGAAATTTGCTAGATGTGAAACAAATCAAAGGCTGCGGAAACAATGAACTGCTTCTCTCCTAACGGGAGCTCCTGCTGGATGTGACCAGTCCCACCCAAGAGCTCCCATATCTGAAAATGGATAAGATGAGATCAGCATCTGAAACTAAAAGCAAGGACATTCTTAAAACTTCAGCAGTGGAAAGTGTTTAGCTGAACAGTTCCTGTTTTGCTGAGCTCGGCTCTCTGTGACACAGTTTCATTCAAGCTAACACGCAGGTTCTGGAAGGGTGTTCTCACAAGTCTCATTTCCGGTGTTTCTCATTGAAGTTTATTATTGTTCTCTTTTCTTCTCCATCTAAGACCATCAAGGCGGACATTGTCTTGATGGAGTAGAAAAGAAGCTTTGAATTCAAATGCTTTTGTGTGAGCCCAGGAATGAAACACCAGATTAGATCTTGGCACTTGGAAATTCTTTTTTTTTTCTTTTTAGGGCCGCACCCGCGGCATATGAAGGTTCTCAGGCCACATCTGCAAACTACACCAGAGCTCACGGCAACGCCGGACTGTTAACCCACTGAGCGAGGCCAGGGATCGAACCTGCAACCTCATGGTTCCTAGTTGGATTCGTTAACCGCTGCGCCATGACGGGAACGCCAAAAATTCTTATATTCATAGAAAATATCGACATTAACAAACCATAGCCTTGGAGTTCCTGTCGTGGCTCAGTGGTTAATGACTCCGACTAGGAACCGTGAGGTTGTGGGTTTGATCCCTGGCCTTGCTCAGTGGGTTAAGGATCCGGCGTTGCCATGAGCTGTGGTGTAGGTTGCAGACACGGCTTGGATCCCGCGTTGCTGTGGCTCTGTCATAGGCCGGCAGCTGTAGCTCTGATTAGACCCCTATCCTGGGAGCCTCCACATGCCGCGGATTCAGCCCTAAAACGACAAAAGACAAAAACAAAACAAACAAACAAAAAAATAAAGTACAATGTTTCAAGTTCATGTCTATGGCAAAACTCTGTGCCCTTTACACTGAGCTGAAAATAAGTCTCCTGACAATTAGGCAACTGAAGTTGTCGTTTACTTGGCTTTAACTTATTCAGGAATTGGAATTCTGTTCTAATACCCTAAACAGCTTCTCCTTTATTTTGCTAATAAATCACAAACCCAGCAAGTTTTCAGTGGAATTTAATCTTACCTTCCAGCATTCATAAAAGCTGTAAATCACCTCTGTTGAGTTACAGATCCTGAAAGTCTAGCTCACCAAGGGGCCAGGATTCTGTTAAGTGAATTCAAGTCATCCCTCAAGGAAACAGATGTTTCAAGTCCTTCGCGATAAATCATAAAACAGGGAGTGAGCAGAAAAACTTCTCTAAGAAGAAATCTGCTCTGTAGGGACTAGGCCTGTGTTGGAAAATCTTCACAGCTAAAATGATTTTGCATATATGGTGCGTCACCAAATACCACAAGGGTCAAAGATCTCAGGCTCATCCTTTTTTGAGGAAATTCTGAGGAGGAAATGTACCCAGTCATTAATATCTGTTTCTATAAGAAATAAAGCTATTTCAGGGCTAAAATGTGTTCTGTATTTTCTCCTGACAGTTTATGACAGTTTCAATGCAAGACAATTAAACATTTTAAATGATATCCAGAGCATTTTTGTTTTGTTTTGTGAGCTATCAGGACCAGATGACTGGACTAAGAGATTGTCCTAAACCATCCAAGGATATTGCATCTGTTAAGACCATTTTATTGGCTGCTTCTAAAGGGAGTTGTTTGTACCCTTTTTTTTTCTTTTTGGTCTTTTTAGGGCCGCACCCGTGGCATATGGAGGTTCCCAGTCTAGGGCTTCAATCAGAGTTTTAGTTGCCAACTTAAGCTACAGGCACAGCAATGCCAGATCCAAGCTGCATCTGTGACCTACACCACAGCTCACGGCAACGCTGGATCCTTAACCCACTGAGCAAGGCCAGGGATCGAACCTTCATCCTCATGGATGCTAGTCAGATTCATTTTCCACTGAGCCACGATGGGAACTCTGGGAGTTGTTTATACTGAGCCCTGTGTTGTTTGCCCAGCTTAACTTCTTTGGTTTTGTTTTTGCCTTTTTTTTTTTTTGCATTTTAAGGCCGCACCCATGGCCAATGGAGGCCCCCAGGCTAGGAGTCTAATCAGAGCTACAACTGCCGGCCTACACCACAGTCACAGCAATGCCAGATCCCAGCTGCTTCTACAACCTACACCTCAGCTCATGGCAACGCTGGATCCTTAACCCACTGAATGAGCCCAGGGATAGAATCTGCAACCTCATGGTTCCTAGTCGGATTTGTTTCCGCTGCACCAAAACGGAAACTCCACCCGGCTAAACTTCTGTGTAGAAAATTACATCAGTTCCATCTCTAATTCACAGCTGTCTAAACTTCTGGAAGAAATTATGAGATGCCACTAACTGTAAGACACAGCTCTCCTTTTATTGCTCAACAAATGCAGACAGAGCTTTTCTGCTCTCAATGAGTCAGCCAAATTGGCCAACTCTGAGCTTCCTTTAATTGGGTCCTCTGGGCGTGACCTCCTTCAAACACCTCCACTTTCAGGAAATAAGGCCTGCCATGCAACCAAAAGATTCCAGAGCTAGAAGGGACCTGAGGGGTTACCTCCTATAAGGCTCTCATATTTTTTTTAATCATTGACCAATCTTTTATTTTGGAGTTGATAAAATAGAATAGAACTTTCTTACATTCTCAATAAATGACTTAATTAGAAAATGATCATTAGGAGACCCCACTCTGGTGCAATGTGCTAAGGATCTGATGTTGCCACAGCCTGTGGCATAGGTAGATGTGGCTCGGGTGTGGCTGTCGCTGTGGCAGAGGCCTGCACCTGCAACTTCCATTGAACCTTTGGCCCAGGAAACTCCATATGCCACAGGTATGGCTACGAAAAGAAAAAAATAAGAAGTTCCTCAAATCAAAACCATTATGAGATATCACCTTACACCAGCCAGAATGGCCGTCATCAAAAAGTCTGCAAACAGGAGTTCCCATCATGGCTCAGTGGATAACAAATCCGACTAGGAACCATAAGGTTGTGGGTTCGATCCCTGGCCTTGCTCAGTGGGTTAAGGATCCGGCGTTGCCGTGAGCTGTGGTGTAGGTTGCAGACACGGCTCGGATCCTGCGTTGCTGTGGCTGTGGTGAAGGCCGGCAGCTACAGCTCCTGTTAGACCCCTAGCCTGGGAACCTCCATATGCTGCGGGTGTGGCCCTAGATAAGGCATAAAGCCAAAAAAAAAAAAAAAAAAGTCTAAGTGCTGGAGAGGGTGTAGAGAAAAAGGAACCCTAGTACACTGTTGATGGGAATTTAAAGTGATGCAGCCACTGTGGAAAGCAGTATGGAGATTCCTCAGAAAACTAAAAATAGAATTACCATTTGATCTAGCAATCCCACTCCTGGGCATCTATTCAGAGAAAACCGTGACTTGAAAAGATACATGTACTCCAGTGTTCATTGCAGCACTCTATACATTAGCCAAGACATGGAAACAACCTAAATGTCCGTTGACAGAAGAGTGGATAAAGAAGATGGGGTACATATACACAGTGGAATACTCAGCCATTAAAAGGAAAGAAATACGGCATTTGCAGGAACACGGATGGACCTAGAAATTATCATTCTTAGTGAAGTCAGTCAGACAATGAGACACCAACATCAAATGCTATCACTTACATGTGGAATCTAAAAAAAGGACACAATGAACTTCTTTGCAGAACAGATACTGACTCACAGACTTTGAAAAACTTATGGTTTCTAAATCAGACAGGTTGGGGGGTGGGGGGATGCACTGAGGGTTTGAGATGGAAATGCTGTAAAATTTGGTTGTGATGATTGTTGTACACCTATAAATATAATACAATTCATTAAGTAAAAAAAATAAAAGAAATAAAAGCAAAAATAAACAAATGGGAAAAAAATTAAAAAAAAAAAAAAGGAGTTCCTGTTGTGGCTCAGCAGGTTAAGAACCCAACTAGTATCCATGAGGATGCAGGTTCCACTCCTGGCCTCACTCAGTGAATTAAGGATCCAGCATTGCTGTGAGCTGTGGTGTAGGCTGCAGATGAGGCTTAGATCCTGACTTGCTGTGGCTGTAGCATAGCTGCAGCTCCAATTCAACACCTAGGCTGGGACTTCCCTGTGTCATGGTTGCAGTCCTAAAAAGAAAAAAAAAGGAAGAAGAGAAAATGATCATCAGACGTGCATTTTAGAGGGGAAATCTGAAAGAAATGAATTAATTTTCCTACGCTGAAGTATATCCAGCAATCACACTACGACCCAGGAAGAAACCCAAAGATGATAATTTTGCACTCTGGGGTTTTAACCAGTATTTCTAGCAATTGCTTTTCAGTGGAACAAATATTTAGTAAAAATCACCCTTTACTAAAGTTGACCTGTATTCCCTCCTATGCTGACATGGCAACACTGTCAAAACACTTGTCTCTTTTTTTTCTTTCGCCTCTTAGCTGAGTAGTTCTAATGAAAAATAGATGTTGACTTGAACACCTCCCCTCTCTGTGCTCTTTCTCTACCTCAGTAACCCTTTCCAAAGCCTGTTCTTGAATAAATTCATTTTATCGTAAATACCTGAATGTGGGTTTTTTTTTTTTTTGGCAAGAAATAGATATATTAAGACAGAACACTTGAGAGTTCCCGTCATGGCTCAGTGGTTAACAAATCCGACTAAGAACCATGAGGTTGCGGGTTCGATCCCTGGCCTTGCTCAGTGGGTTAAGGATCCGGCGTTGCCGTGAGCCGTGGTGTAGGTTGAGGACACGGCTCCAATCCCACGTTGCTGTGGCTGTGGCGAAGGCCGGCGGCTACAGCTCCTGTTAGACCCCTAGCCTGGGAACCTCCATAGGCCGCGGGTGCGGTTCTAGATAAGGCAAAAAGACAAAAAAAAAGAAAACGTAGTCCAGCTATATAGCACTGGGAACTACATCTAGTCACTTGTGATGGAACATGATGGAGGGTAATGTGCGAAAAAGAATGTATATATGCATGTGTGACTGAGTCACTTTGCTGTACAGTAGAAAATTGATAGAACACTGTAAAGTAATTTTAATGGAAAAAATAAAAATCATTAAAAACATAAAAAATAAAAAGTAATAAATAAACAAATAAATAAATAAAATATACAGGAGTTCCACCTCTGGCACAGTGGGTTTAAAATCCTACTGCAGAGGCTCAGGTCACTGTGAAAGTTCAGATTTGATTCCCCAGCCAGGCTCAGTGGGTTAAAGGATCTGGCATTGCCACAGCTGTGGTGCAGGCTGCAGCTGTGGCATGGGTTCACTCCCTGGCTCAAGAACTTCCACATTCCATGGGTGCAGCAAAAAATGAAAAAAAAATAGGACTTCCCATTGTGGTGCAGCAGAAACGAATCTATTATCCATAAGGATGCGAGTTCAATCCCTGGCCTTGCTCAGTGGATAAAGGATCTGGCATTGCTCTGAGCTGTAGTGCAGCTTGCAAATGAGATTGCAAATGAGATCCTGGGCTGCTGTGACTGTAGCAAAGGCCAGCAGCTGTAGCTCTGATTCGACCCCTACTCAGGGAACTTCCAAATGCTGCGGATGTGACCTTAGAAAAGCAAAAATAAATAAATAAAAGAAATACACAGTTCCCACAAATTTTATGACCAACTGCTAACATGATTTCCCATTTCCGCAACAGGAAATACTGGACAAATATTTTCAATTCTATAGAGATATGTTTGGAATGGATTTTTGATTACTAACTGCTAAAAAAAGTAAAAATGAAATAGCTTAACCAACACCACTATAACTCGAGGACAGTGTTTTGCTTTTGGCTTGTTTTTTATTTTTCCATTTTTTTTTTTTTTTTACTTTTTTAAGGCCACATCCACGCTATGTGGAAGTTCCCAGGCTAGGGGTTGAATTGGAGCCCTAGCTGCCAGCCACGGCCTCAGCAACACCGGATCTGAGCTGCGTCTGTGACCTACACCACAGCTCATGGCAATGCTGGATCCTTAACCCACTGAGCGAGACCAGGGATTGAACCTGCATCCTCATGGATCCTAGTCAGGTTCGTTAACCGCTGAGCCATGAAGGAAACTCCAGGGTCAATGTTGGTTTTTTTTTTTTTTGTCTTTTTGCCTTTATATAGAGCTGCACCCGTGGCATGTGGAGGTTCACAGGCTAGGGGTCTAACAGGAGCTGTAGCCGCCGGCCTTCGCCACAGCCACAGCAACGCGGGATCCGAGCCGCGTCTGCAACCTACACCACAGCTCACGGCAATGCCGGATCCTTAACCCACTGAGCAAGGCCAGGGATGGAACCCACAACCTCATGGTTCCT
>PVHT021183554.1:1300241-1348788 GCA_004024745.2 Catagonus wagneri
CAATGCCGGATCCTTAACCCACTGAGCAAGGCCAGGGATGGAACCCACAACCTCATGGTTCCTAGTCGGATTTGTTAACCACTGAGCCACGATGGGAACTCCCAAGGCCGGAGTAGATCTTAAACTATCTCATCATAAAGAAAAAATGTGACTGTGTGATGATGGTTGTTAGCTAGATTTATCATGGTCATCATTTCTCAATATATGCAAATAGTGTATCAGGTTGGCCTGTATTCCTAGTTCTTTTTTTTTTTTTTGGTCTTTTTGCCTTATCTAGGGCTGCACCTGCGGCATATGGAGGTTCCCAGGCTAGGGGTCTAACAGGAACTATAGCTGCCGGCCCTCGCCACAGCCACAGCAACGCGGGATCCTTAACCCACTGAGCAAGGCCAGGGATCGAACCCGCAACCTCATAGTTCCTAGTTGGTTTTGTTAACCGCTGAGTCACGAAGGGAACTCCAGTTCTTGGGAAGTTTTGATGTTCTGAAGTCCTAACCCTGAAGTCCAATCTCCCTGCCATCGTAGCTGCAGATAAAATGCTTCATTTCCCTGTTGCCTGTCTGGGAACATACACACGCAGACACAAATACACCGTCGCCCAGCGACAAACAGACAGACGTTAATCATGCAGACAAAACCCCAAAGGAGGAAGTAAAACATTTTCCTAACACACCTTGTGATTAGCAGAGTAGAAAATGAGTAGAAAATTTCACATTTCCTTATCAAGTCATACACATTCCTCCCCCTAGCCTTTCCCTTTCAAATTATTTTCTCGGGACCATTTGGAATATGAAAGAGCTGTTGTGTTTCTCAACAACTGCTCTTAACTACACAGTGAAAGCTTTGAATGAATGTGTGTGTGTGTGTGTGTGTGTGTGTGTGTGTGTGTGTGTGTGCAGTTATTACTTTAGACTATTTGCACTACATATATTCTATTTTCTACTTAAAAAAGAAAGAAAGTCTTGTGACCCTAAGCTGCATTCAAAGTATCCATTATTCAGAGAAAATGAGTCGTAGTCATTAAATTCCACCATCTTCTGCACCACTGTGAATGCGTTGGAGAGGTTTTGCAAAAAGGACAAGAGATGATAATCGAGTGTACATCACAGGGTTGTTGGGAAGTTTCAGTGAATTCATATATTGCAGAAGCATGCACCTATAACCAAAAAGTAAAGCGCTAAGCATGGTATCTGGCGTACAGCAAGTGTCCCATACATTTTTGCATTATTATTATGTGTATGTGTGTATATACATATATGGTTTCCACATGAGATTTCAGTTTTTTCTGTTTGTTTGTTTTGCCTCACCTGTGGTCTGTGGAAGTTCCTGGGCCAGGGATAGAACTCGCACCACAGCACCAACCTGGACCACTACGGTGATCAGGCTGGGCCACAAGGGAACTCAGATTTCAGTTTGCAGAAATGGCACTGCTTACAAATTGAAAATCTTAGCTCTGGAAGTTCCCACTGTGGCTCAGAGGATTAAGAACCTGACATAGGAGTTCCCTTCGTGGCGCAGCGGTTAACAAATCTGACTAGGAACCATGAGGTTCTGGGTTCGATCCCTGGCCTTCCTCTGTGGGTTAAGGATCCGGCGTTGCCGTGAGCTGTGGTGTGGGTTGCAGACGAGGCTCGGATCCTGCGTTGCTGTGGATATGGCGAAGGCCAGCGGCTACAGCTCCTGTTAGACCCCTAGCCTGGGAACTTCCATATGCCGCGGGTGCGGCCCTAAAATGACAAAAGGCAAAAAAAAAAAAAGAAAAAAGAACCTGACATAGTATCCCTGAGGATCCAGGTTTGATCCCTGGCCTTACTCAGTGGGTTAAGTATCTGGCATTGCTGCAAGCTGTGGTGTAGGCAGCAGATTTTGAAAGCCATGTGAATCACTAACGACCATGGGACACTTCTGACCCACTGAAGCAGAATAATAACTCAGGCGGTTAGTGTAGGAGCATGGGCTTCAAAGCATTCTTTTATACGGTTATTGATTAAAATTTGTGACTTAAGGGCTCCAGGAAGTAACATCCCCACAGGCCTTGTTTACTATGAGGAGTGTAGTAAATGAACTTTGCAAACATGCAGACAGCGAGCAAGCAAAGTCCTTATTACAGGAAAGCAAATGAACATTGATCTCTAATGCATTGTGACTCAGTCTGCAGGAACAGATGGGCAAAGAAACCTTGAGACTGGAGTTCCCGTCGTGGTGCAGTGGTTCTGACTAGGAACCACGAGGTTGCGGATTTGATCCCTGGCCTTGCTCAGTGCTTTCAGGATCTGGCATTGCTGTGAGCTGTGGTGTGTAGGTGTAGGTCACAGATGTGACTCGGATCCCGCGTTGCTGTGGCTGTGGCTGTGGCTGTGGCTGTGGCTGTGGTGTAGGCCGGCAGCTGTAGCTCCTAGTGGACCCCTAGCCTGGGAACCTCCACATGCCATGGCTGCAGCCCTAAAAATCAAAAAAAGAAAAAGAAAAGAAATCTTGAGACTTATGGGACATTTCCATCCCTAAGGCCCCTACTGGACAAGGACTGATATAGACAACTGGGCAAGGCCAATGGGAGAAAATCGCATCTTTCTGAACCCCTAGTTGATAATCTCCAACTTTTTTTTTTTTTTTTGTCTTTTTGCCTTCTTTAGAGCCGCACCCGCCGCATATGGAGGTTCCCAGGCTAGGTGTCTAACAGGAGCTCTAGCCGCCGGCCTTCGCCACAGCCACAGCAACGCAGGATCTGAGCCGCGTCTGCAACCTACACCAAGCTCACAGCAACGCCAGATCCTTAACCCACTGAGCAAGGCCAGGGATCGAACCCGCAACCTCATGGTTCCTAGTCGGATTTGTTTCCACTGAGCCATGACAGGAACTCCGATAATCCCCATCTTGAAAGGATAAACCCCTATAGGACAATAGGGAGAGGGGCTCTTCATCCCCCTCCCAAGTGTCCTGGGAGCTGTTTGCTTTCCTGTAATAAAGACTTTGCTTGCTCGCTGCCTGCATGTTTGCAAAGTTCATTCTTCTGCTGCGTGAATAAGAACCCGGATTCCAGCAACATCTTTCTGGCATCGCAGCTGCATCCACTGATAATGTATTCTCCAAAATATCCTTAAGAGAAAGGTTCTAGTATTATCAATGCCATTTTATAGTTAGGAAACTTGAGATTAACTTAGAAAATAGTATGAATTTCTTTTTATCCTTTTTATTTTTTTGGTCTTTATTTTAGGGCCATACCCACGGCATATGGAGGTTCCCGGGCTAGGTCTGCAACCTACACCACAGTTCATGGCAACGCCAGATCCTTAACCCACTGAGCGAGGCCAGGGATCAAACCCACAACTTCATGGTTCCTAGTCGGATTTGTTTCCACTCTACTGCAACGGGAACTCTGAAAATAGTGTGAATTTCTTGGTTCACAAGCTAAGAAAGCCAGAGTTAGGCTGGCTGCAGATATAACTGGTACAGGTATAGATTGAGTGTTTGGCCTACCTCTGCTTTGCCATGTTGGCTTTAATCTCAGCAAGCAATCTTATCATTTTAAGAATAACATCTTTTTTTGTTTTTTGTCTTTTAGGGCCACACCCACGACATATGGAGGTTCCCAGGGTAGGGGTCCAATTGGAGTTGTAGCCACCAGCCTACGCCACAGCAACGCGGGGTCCGAGCCGCATCTGCAACCTACACCACAGCTCACAGCAATGCCGGATCGTTAACCCACTGAGTGAGGCCAGGGATCGAACCCACATCCTCGTGGATGCTAGCTGGGTTCGTTAACTGCTGAGCCACAATGGGAACTCCCAAGAATAACATCATTTCTTAAGAATAACTTATTTTAAGGATAGCTCAAAGCCTTCATGTTTCCTTGTTCATATCCAATGACAGAAAACATCTCCTCTGGTAGATCTTTTTGAAAATTCGGAAAGCTTCATGTTTATTTTTTATTTTATTTTTTGTCTTTTTGCCTTTATCTAGGGCCGCACCCGCGGCATATGGAGGTTCCCAGGCTAGGGGTCTAACAGGAGCTATAGCCGCCGGCCTACACCACAGCCACAGCAACGCAGGATCCGAGCCGCGTCTGCAACCTACACCACAGCTCACGGCAACGCCGGATCCTTAACCCGCTGAGCAAGGCCAGGGATCGAACCCACAACCTCATGGTTCTTAGGCAGATTTGTTAACACTGAGCCACGAAGGGAACTCCAGAGCTTCATGTTTAAAAGTCTCCATCAAACCTCTTCTCATTGTTTCATTGGCCTAATTCAGAAATCATGGGGCCTGGGACTTTTCCAAAGGCTTTAAACCTGAGGCTGAGTATAGAATAAATCAACCCCCGACTGCACTGTAAAAATAGGGGAGAGAACTTAAAGGAAATTCACAGTTGCTACAGATTTTTATCCTGGGAAGCAGATTCTGAGAAATGTTCATGTGCACATTTCTTTTCCCCCCAAATCTTTGGGGGGTTCAGGGGTTTTGAGCATGAGTACCTGTTCGGCTTCCATGGCCCTGCAATGAACTGTTATCTACCCCAAACTCTGACACTTGGGTTTGTTTGGCCTCACTGAGCACTGGGCACACAAATTTTCTTGTTAACACTTTCATCAGGTAGTTTGTGTGCCTTTATGCCCAATGAGTCCAAACCAAGTTTATTGCAGGGCCACGCAAGGATAATGAGTAACTTGTGCTAAAAAAACCAGTCTCCCTGATGGTTTTCAGGGAGAAATTGTTTTTCATTTGTTTGTTTTTGTCTTTTATTTTTTCCTTTTTTTTTTGTCTTTTTGCCTTTTCCTAGGGCCGCACTCGCAGCATATAGAGGTTCCCAGGCTAGGGGTCTAACAGGAGCTGTAGCCGCCGGCCTTCGCCACAGCCACAGCAACGTGGGATCCGAGCCGCGTCTGCAACCTACACCACAGCTCACAGCAGTGCCACATCATTAACCGACTGAGCAAGGCCAGGGATCGAACCCACAACCTCATGGTTCCTAGTTGGATTCGTTAACTGTTATGCCATGATGGGAACTCCATGTTCTTGTTTTTTTAAGGCCAAACCCATGGCATATGGAAGTTCCCAGGCTAAGGGTTGAATCAAAGCTCTAGCTGCTGGCCTGTACCACAGCCACAGCAACACCAGATCCGAGCCGCGTCTGCAACCTACACCACAGCTCACGGCAATGCTGGATCCTTAACCCACTAAGCGAGGCCATGGATTGAAACTGCATCCTCATAGATGCTAGGCAGATTTGTTTCCACTGAGCCATGACCAAAACTCCAGAAATTGCTATTGTTTAATTAATTAATTTTTTTTAGGGCCACACCTGTGGCATATGGAAGTTCTCAGGCTAGGGGTCGAACAGGCACAGCAACTCCAGATCTGAGGCGCATCTATGACCTACACCGCAGCTTGAAGCAATTCCAGATCCTTAACTCACTGAGAAGGCCAGGGATTGAACCTGTATTCTCATGGGTATCACCCGGTTCTTAATACATTCAGCCACAATAGGAACTCCAGGAGAAATTTTTGTAGGCAATATTTAAAGTGAGGGTTCAGGGTGTGTGGCTCCCTTCTGCCTGGTTGGTGATGAGGTAAGAGGGCGGTGCTCCAGGAATCTCTTGCTGAGCCTGAAGTTATCATCCCCCACCTGAGCTGGGTCCTTAGTTCCTGCAGAAGAACCTAAAGATATTGTTATGTAGGAGTTCCCATTGTGGCTCGGTGGTTAACGAATCCGACTAGGAACCGTGAGGTTGCGGGTTCGATCCCTGGCCTTGCTCAGTGGGTTAAGGATCCGGTGTTGCCGTGAGCTGTGGTGTAGGTTGCAGACGCGGCTCGGATCCCGCGTTGCTGTGGCTGTGGCGAAGGCCGGCGGCTACAGCTCCTGTTAGACCCCTGGCCTGGGAACCTCCATGCCGTGAGTGCGGCCCTAGAAAAGGCAAAAAGACAAAAAAAAAAGATATTGTTATATATATTATTTGAAGAGGAACCAGAATCCACTTTAATTCCTGCACTATAGTTTCTGGATTGTTCCTCCTTTGTTTCTGCATTCTCTATTTCCCTGATTAGTATTTTGAATCTGCCCTTTGGAACTCACAGAAGGTCCAGGAGGGCTGAAGCCTTTATCCTGCAAAGAAATGGGGTACCCAGAAAGCCTTTGGTGCCCAGGAGGGCCCCACAGGGTCCTGCTTGGTTTCAACTATGGTAGAGCATTTCTGGAAAGAATCTCAGGTACACAGTATCTGAGTGTCAGCTGCCTAACCCTGGGTGTCATGTGAGTAAACTCAAGATAGGACTGAGTAAGGGAAGGAAAGCAGGGTCGCTATGCCTCATTAGGTGGTTAGGGAGACTGCATGTGTGGCCAAACTCTCACTGGAGAACCATCCACTTTGAACAAATGAGGAGTGAGAGGAACCTGAAAAGGTAACCACAGGAGTTCCCGTTGTGGCTCAGTGGTTAACGAATCCGACTAGTATCCATGAGGATGTGGGTTCGATCCCTGGCCTTGCTCAGTGGGTTAAGGAGCTGGCATTGCCGTGAGCTGTGGTGTAGGTCGCAGACACAGCTCGGATCCCGCGTTGCTGTGGCTGTGGCGAAGGCCGGCAGCTACAGCTCCTGTTAGACCCCTAGTCTGGGAACCTCCATATGCCGCGGGTGCGGCCCTAGATAAGGCAAAAAGACAAAAAAAAAAGATAACCACAATGTCACTACAGTAATGCGTGTTTTTCTGAACCAGCACAGTTGGGAAGGAGAAGTGCTGAAAATTAGTGATGGCCTTGGTGATCTCGAAAAGTGGAATTGAAGCAAGAGGGAAGGGGGTAGGGCATAACTTTTTAAAGAATGACGTAGCCATTGAGGATACAGCAAAAACTGGTTCGATTAGGCCGAAGATGGTGGAAGATGTGACTTCCGGTGGACCTTGAGCCTCAGTATATGCTCACTTGTAATATGTTAGCATCTAAATGATGCGCCCAAATGTGCCATGACAGTTCTGAGGCTGACCCTAAAAGGCCACAAAGTAGGCGGTGCCCCGTTTCCTGGCAATCCCCTCCCCTTTCCTGAAATAATTGGACTAATCCTCTCACTTGGTAGCCTATGAATTACCTTGCCCATAAAAACTAAGCACCCCATATTTTGGGGCTGCTTTCTCATCTTTGATATGGGCTGCCTTCCATCTAAAGGACTGGTCTCTCTCTCAGTATATCCAACTTCTTCACTCATCACTTTGCCTCTTGCTGGATTCTTTTTGTGCTGAGACATAAAGGACGCAAACTTCAGTAAGTCCTGAGACCAGGTGTGTGATTTTAATTAAAAGACAATGGAGAAGTTCCCGTCCTGGCACAGTGGAAACGAATCCGACTAGGAACCATGAGGTTGCGGGTTCGATCCCTGGCCTCGCTCAGTGGGTTAAGGATCCAATGTGGCCGCGAGCTCTGGTGTAGGTCAAAGATGTGGCTCAGATACTGCGTTGCTGTGGCTGTGCCATAGACTGCCAGCTGCAGCTCTGATTCAACCCCTAGCCTGGGGACTTCCATATGCTGTGGGTGCAGCCCTAAAAAGCAAAAAAAAAAAAAAAAGAAGCCAGTGGGTTCAAATCCCAGTCCGGATTCTGGCTGTGTTCCAGTAGATTCAAAGTTGTATGATTTCAAGACAATCTCTTTTACACTGTGGTGCAGAACTCAGTGTGCAAGCATGCATGTAAAATCTTATAGTAATGATACTGGAAAGATGATACCAGAATCCAGGTTCTTGTTCACGGCAGTCGAAGAATGAACTCTGTGAACACGCAGGCAGCAAGCAAACAAAGTCTTTATTAAAGGAAAGCAAATAGCTCCCAGGGCTGCTGGGAGCGGGGAGAAGACCCCCTTCTCTGCTGTCCTATAGGGGTTTTTGTTTCTTAAAGATGCGGGGGTACCAACGTGGGTCCAGAAAGATGTGGTTTTCTCCCATTGGCCTTGTTCAATTATCTATATCAGTCTTATGCGGACATTTCCACCCCTAGGGCCCTATTAGACGAGGACTGATATAGATAATTGAACGTCTAATAGGGCCCTAGGGGTGGAAATGTCCGCATAAGTTTGATGACTTTTTTGTCCTTCTCTTCCCTTAGACTAGGTCACCATTTCTCTCATTCCTTTTCCATCAGTTGAGGAGTGGGTTAGAGATTATGGTCTGTTTGGGGGAAGGCCCATTTTCTATAGTAAACAAGGCCTGTGGGAAATCACTCTCTGGAGCCCTGAAACCATAGATGTTAATAAAAGGCCATATCAAAGAATGCATCGAAGCCCATTCTCCTACGCTGACTACCTAAGTTAATATTCTGCCTCAGTGACAGCCTCCTTCCAGCAAATATGCTAAATTATTTTATTACTGACAAAATAACCCAAATCCTCCACATATTAGATTTATGAATTTAGCCATTTTTTTTTCCCAGATGTTTTGGTGTCCATGGGCAGTGAAATTAAAAACACAGCTAGTGGAAGAAAATACTCCGGCAGCTTTAGAACACCTGAAGGGAGGGTGAAACCCTTGACCCAGCTTTAGAACCTGGGTTCATAAAAGCTACATCCAGTAAACTACTTAATCATGTCTGGTTGCCATGGCAACAGCCACTGCCGCAGCTTCACTGAACAAGACTGAATGTGATCAGCTGCCAACATGGAAATATCAGTCCTGCCCTATTGTCTCTGTTTTTCAGCTTTTATCTCTCCAACATACTCTGTTACGAAGCAGGACTTGGTACACGGCCTGTTATCTTCCTCCTCCTACACTCACCAGCTTTAATTGGACAAGCCCCCTCTCCATTGTGTTTTCAGCATAGAAATGGGGGCAGGGGGAGTCTCAGGTACATTCTAAAAAAGGCAAAGAAAGTAAATACTAAATAGTTCAGATAGTTCCTAACCCATCTATGTCCTTTACTAAGAGCTCTGTTTTTTCTTTCAGCCAGTAATGCCTTTCTTCTGTTGGAATCAAATCAAAGCATATTTGCGTTCAGGAGCAAGACAGATTTCCTAAGTAACAGAGAAGCTATTTTTAGAGGATTTCAGGAGGGGAAAGATCTTGGAATCCACCTAAACTTAGCTTCAGCTTTTGGTACAGTACGTCTCATGGGGTGCAGTGCACAAATATTTCATCCGGCTTATTATAAACTTCCTGCAAGGTCCTCATAGGCTGTGCTGGCAGAGCCTGGAGCTGCCAACTGGAGGATCACATGTCCTTTCTCTTCTTTGCCTTTAAAGCATATCAGCAGTTTTCTAGCTCTTGGCAGTGCCCTACAATGAGGTCAGATTGTGCTGAAAATGACCTATTGGAGATATATATGGGCTGCCTGCCAATAAATTTGGGAGAGTTAGCTGTGAGAAGGCAATTTCGGTAGTAGTCTGTGGTTAGGGGTTAGCTCTGCAGACATGAGTGTGAACTGCAACTTTGCCTCCCAGTGGGTGGCCTGCAGGTATGTGCAGGGACAGCTTTGTGGTTCAACCAGTGTGGTAGGGGATAGGCAGTGGATAAATATTATATATATATATATGCACATATATAATGCATATATTATATGCATTTATAATATTTATAATATAAATTTATAAATATTATAAATATTTATAAATTTATAAATATTATAATTTATAATATTTATAATATAAATGTTGTATATATATGCACATATATATGCATTATATAGTATATATAATATAAATATATATAAAGTCAGTGGAGTGATTCATGTATTATTTTGCAAAGTGGATCTCTAGATCTTTCTCCTGCTTTTTTTTTTTTTTTTTTTTTGCTTTTTACCACCGCACCCACGGCATATGGAATTTCCCAGGCTATGGGTCTAATCAGCGTTGTAGCTGCCGGCCTACGCCACAGCCACAGCAACGCCAGATCCGAGCCACGTCTGCAACCTGCACCACAGCTCATGGGACGCCAGATCCTTAACCCACTGAGCAAGGCCAGAGATCAAACCCACAACATCATGGTTCCTGTCTGGATTCGTTTCCATGGCACCACAACAGGAACTCTGGATCTTTGGATCTTGACTCATACAAATAAACTGTTAGGAGTTCCCACTGTGGCTCAGAAAGTTAAGAACCTGACTTAATGTCCATGTGGATGCAGGTTTGATCCCTGGCCTCACTCAGTGGGTTAAGGATCCAGCGTTGCCCTGAGCTGTGGTGTAGGTCGCAGACGTGGCTCGGATCTGCGTTGCTGTGGCTGAGGCGTAGGCCGGCAGCTACAGCTCCGACTTGACCACTAGCCCAGGAACTATCATCTGATGCCCTAAAAAGCCAAAAATAAAGAATGAGTGCCCTTATAAAAAGTGGAAGAGACAGAGGCCGCTCTTTTTCTCACATGCAAATGCTGAAGAAAGGCCACATGAGGACACAGCGAGAAGGCAGCCACGTGTAAGCTAGCAGAGACTCCTTACTAAAACTGGCCCTAATCTCAGGCTTTTAGCCTCTAGAACTCCGAAAAAATAAATAAATAAATTTCTGTGGTTTCAGCCACTAAGTCTGTGGCATTACGTGATGGCCGCCCAAGCCGACTAAGACATTTTTTCCAGGCTCTTCTCCATCCAGTAATCCTGGCCTGGGAGAAGCCTTAGAGATTTCAGCAGCTCTTAACCCACTGATCTTGATCCGTCATTAACGACCATCAATATTATACTCCCATTATAATCTCAGTTTCGTATTTACATGAAAAGCAAGTGTTTTTCTCAGCTGTGATGGAGCCAGATATTGTGTAAGGAGATGGTTCTACTGCAGAATAAATATGTATAATAATCTGATGTTAACATAATCAGCCCTCTTTCCAGTTTACTCTGAAAACTCTTTACTTACATCCTAGGTCTATCAGGTTTTTCCTACTTGAAAACTCTCAGTCATTACATCAACATGCAATCGCTAACTCCCAATGTTGGGTGAGCTGCATGTGGTATTTAGGGCACGTGTTTATAAGACGATAGCCTTTATTCACATTGATGGTACAATGTTATCTTCTGCTGGCTGCCTTTCATGGACCAGACAACTGTTCAAAACAAACTGCCTGGCAAATGGAAACTGTTTTGAACAAATTTTACAAATTTGGACACGATGCTTAAGTTGACTTTCAATTTCCTGCACAACAGACTATTGAACTATGTTTTTCAAAAAGCCCTTATGCCCAAGTAAGTGAGTCTTTTCAGAAAGCAGGGTGAGAGACTTCCCTGGTAGCTCAGTGGGTTAAGGATCCAACAATGTCACTGCTGTGGCTCGGGTTGCTCCTGGGATGCAGTTCGATCCCTGGCCTGGGAACTTCCACCTGCCACGACTGTGGCCAACAACAACAACAAAAACCCCAGAACTAAATCTGGCTCTACCTCCATCGGATTTAGCAGTCAAGAAAGCCAATCCCTGGAGTTCCTGTCGTGGCTCAGTGGTTTACGAATCCGACTAAGAACCATGAGATTGCGGGTTCGATCCCTGGCCTTGCTCAGTGGGTTAAGGATCCGGCGTTGCCGTGAGCTGTGGTGTAGGTCGCAGACGCGGCTCGGATCCCGCGTTGCTGTGGCTGTGGTGTAGGCCGGCATCTACAGCTCCTGTTAGACCCCTAGCCTGGGAACCTCCATATGCCGCGGGTGCGGCCCTAGATAAGGCAAAAAGACAAAAAAAAAATCTAATGTTGGAGTTCCCTGGTGTCCTAGTGGGTTAAAGACCTGGTATTGTCACTGTAGCAGCTTGGGTCACTGTTGTGGTGTGGGTTTAATACCTAGCCTAGGAACTTCCACATGCCTCAGTCATGGCCAAAAAGTAAAAAATAAATAAACCGAAACCCCCAAACTTCCAAAAGAACAGGATTTGAAGAGCTTCCAGGTTGGCAAACACGTGAAGATTGGGAAATGTGACTCTCTCAGGAAGGGCCTGGAACCTCGGCCCCTTTTCCCCTGCTTTGCCCTATACATCTCTTCTATCTGGCTATTCCTGAGTTACATCCTTTTATAATAAACCAATAACCTTTTTTTAGGGCTGCACCCTTGTCACATGGAGTTTCCCAGGCTAGGGGTCAAATCGGAGCTACAGCAGCCAACCTACACCACAGTTACAGCGACACAGGATCTGAGCTGAGTCTGCAACCTATACCACAATTCATGGCAATGCCGGATCCTTAACCCACTGAGCGAGGCCAGGGATCGAACCCATGTCCTCATGGATCCTAGTCAGGACTGTTAACCACTGAGCCACTAGGGGAACGCCTAAATCAATAATCTAATCAGTAAAATCTTTCTCTGTGTTCTGTGAGCCAGTCTGTCAAAACCATCGAATGTGGAGTTTCCATCATGGCTCAGTGGTTAACGAATCCGACTAGAAACCATGAGATTGCGGGTTCGATCCCTGGCCTTGCTCAGTGGGTTAAAGATCCGGCGTTGCTGTGAGCTGTGGTGTAGGTTACAGATGCGGCTCTGATCCTGCGTTGCTGTGGCTGTGGCGAAGGCCGACAGCTACAGCTCCTGTTAGACCCCTAGCCTTGGAACCTCCATATGCTGCGGGTGCGGCCCTAGATAAGGCAAAAAGACAAAACAAAACAAAACAAATCATCAAATCTGAGGAGATCCTAGGAACCTCTGATTTATACCCAGTCAGTCAGAAGTGCAGGTAATAACCTGGGCTGGCTGTTGGTGTCTGAAATTGTGGCCAGAGGCAGTCCTGTAGGCCTGAGCTGGTCAGAATTGAGCTGAATTGGTAGGACACCCAGCTGGCGTCTGGAGAATTGCTTGTTGGTGGCATACCCCCCGCCGCCCCCGGCTTCCTAACCATGAATCAGAATTAGAGGCAGAACCCAGTGAATGAAGGAAGGAACTGCATTAGGGAGAAGAAAAAGCAGGAAAAAACAGAGAAGTAAGCAAACTCACTTCTTTTTTTTTTTTTTTTTTGATTTTGGGGGGGATTGGGGGGGCACAGTGTGCAGTGGCTTGATATATAGGATCTCATTTCCCAGACCAGGGATTGAACCTGGGTCACAGAGGTGAAAGTGCTGAAGCCCAACCACTAGACTAGACCATTGGAGAACTCTCCCCCATCCGCTTTTATATCTCCAGGAAGGTGCACCAGGACCAGGGGACTGGTGGACATGGTGTGGGTTCTAGTCCAGTGGAAAAACTTTCCTCCCTCCCATGGTACAGACCGGTGCCAAGTGGTCTGGCTCTGGGATGTCAGCTGTTGAAGGAAGTTGCCTGGGAATGCCAAGTGCATTGCAGCTGGGGCAGCTGGGACTTCGCAGTATGAAACTATGGCATTCTCCTCCCCTGGCCAGATGTCCCTGTTCAATGAGCCCCAGAGCCTGCCAGAGCCTGCGTGCTGTCTTTTCACTGCAATGGGCCCCCTCTATTGCCAGCAGGTGTCCCAGCTCTGGAGACCGCTCCTTCGTTTGATGAGAAACTGAAGATCGTGCCTATGTCTTCCTCACCTTCATCTTGTGGATTTCACCTTTTCACAATGAAGCTTTTTTCTCAAATGATGGTATGTCACGTGGTGAAATGTGGCCAGTCGTTTGCAGGACAAGCAGCAGTCCGGGAAGGGCCATCCGGCACCACAGGTGATTTTCAATCTGCAACCAGGAGAGAGAAAACCAGGAAAGTATAGAGCATAGGCAGGCATTTAATGACCGCTTGGGTCCACCTACTACATTTTACTGAAAATGTACTTTGAAAATCCACTGGAGGAGTTCCCGTCGTGGCTCAGTGGTTAACGAATTCGACTAAGAACCATGAGGTTGCAGGTTCGATCCTTGGCCTTGCTCAGTGGGTTAAGGATCCGGCGTTGCTGTGAGCTGTGGTGTAGGTTGCAGAAGCGGCTTGGATCCCGCGTTGCTGTGGCTGTGGCCAAGGCCTGCGGCTACAGCTCCTATTAGACCCCTAGCCTGGGAACCTCCACATGCCGTGGGTGCGGCCGTAGATAAGGCAAAAAGACAGAAAAAGAAAAAAGAAAATCCATTGGATTCCCAAGATTTATTTACTCACTTTGCACTAGTTTAGCACCAAATAGATTGGGCCAGGGCTCTGAGCCCCAGAATTTTGTCTCAGAATTTTCAAGGCTTGAGGGACCCCTGTGGAATTTTGAGTACATGCTCCAAAGACCTTTACTTCTAGCTGCTGGTGATCTGCTGTTATTGTGTATGGGGTGTATCAGTTCATTATTGCTCCATTAGCAAAGTACCAGCTTCACTTACTGATGATTCTATAGGTCAGCCTTGAGCTCAACCAGGTGATTCTTCTGATGCTGTCATCTGGGGTCACCGCGATAAGGAGAATAACACCCTTCCTCCAGAGATGTCTATGCCTTCATCCCTGGTGTTAGGCCTGTGTGTGCTACATGGTAGGAGGGACTTTGTAGATGGAATTGAGTTTATGGGCCTTTGGATAAGATTATCCCGTAGTCACACTGGGCCCTTAAAAGGGGAAGCAGGCAAAAGAGCTGGTCAGAGAGATGCTATGGAAGAAGAGACAGGAGAGCTTTGAAGTGTGAAAAGGACTGGGCCCATCATTGCTGGCTTTGAATATAGAGGAAGGGTCCATGAGCCAAAGAATGTCGCAAGAGCCTAACAGACAGCAAAGAAACGAGGGACCTCAGTCCCACAACCACGAGGAGCTGAATTCTGCCAACAATCTGAGTGAGCAAAGGGACAGATTCTCTCCTAAAGCCTCCGGAAAGGAATGCAGCCCTGCTAACAGCTTGATTTTATTTATTTATTCATTTATTTATTTATTTAAATTTTATTGGCGTATAGTTGGCTTACAATATTGTCTTAGTTCCCAGTGTACAGAAAAAGGAATCAGTTGTACATATACATGTATCCATTCTTTTCTTCCCATATAGCTTATTACAAACGTTTTCCTTTTTGTCTTTTTAGGGCCGTACCCCCAGCAGATGTAAGTTCCCAGGTTAGGGATCCAACTGGAGCTACAGAGGCCGGCCTACGCCACAGCCACAGTCATGCCAAGTCTGAGCCACGTCTGCAACCTACACCACAGCCCATGGCCACACCGTATACTGAACCTACTGAGCGAGGCAAGAGATGGAACCCGCATCCTCATGGATACTAGTCAGGTTTGTTATCACTGAGCCACAGTGGAAACTCCCAGGTTATTACAAACAATTGAGTAGATTACCCTGTGCTGTACAGTAGATTCTCATTAATCATCTATTTTATTTTATTTTTTTGTCTTTTTGCCTTATCTAGGGCCGCACCTGCAGCATATGGAGGTTCCCAGGCTCGGGGTCTAACAGGAGCTGTAGCCGCCGGCCTTCGCCACAGCCACAGCAACGTGGGATCCGAGCCGCGTCTGCAACCTACACCACAGCTCACGGCAACGCCAGATCCTTAACCCACTGAACAAGGCCAGGGATCGAACCCGCAACCTCGTGGTTCCTAGTCAGATTCGTTAACCACTGAGCCGCGACGGGAACTCCCGAGCTATTGTTTCTTGACAGCCCCTCCTTTGTTTCCGCATCCACTCCCTTTCATGATGAGCAACTGTTGGAAGCTGCCCTTTGGAACCCAGGGAAGGTCAAGGAGGCTGTATGAGGCCTATTTCCTATAAACAACAAGCAGAGGACGCAGAAAGGATTTGTACCCTGGAGCACCCCACAGGGCCCTCCTCGGTTTCAGTTCTTGAACCCATGGAGCAGGCCGTGTGCACATAAACCTGTTTGTTACTGTATTACTTGCAGTAGCAAAAATGAAACTAACAGTATTAATGTCTTGAACCTAGCTAGAACACAGACTGGGACTCGAACCTGGACTATGGGACTTGAACCTATGGTTTTATTATTATTATTACTATTATTATCATTTTTGTCTTTTTAGGGTCATACCAGCGGCACATGGAGGTTCCCAGGCTAGGGATCCAATCGGAGCTACAGCTGCCGGCCTACACCACAACCACAGCAACACCAGATCTGAGCCACATCTGTGACCCTACACCACAGCTCACGGCAACACGGGATCCTTAACCCACTGAGCAAGGCCAGGGATCGAACCCGCAGCCTCATGGTTCCTAGTCGGATTCGTTAACCCCTGAGCCACAACAGGAGCTCCTGTTTGCAGTTTTTAAAAAATAAATTTTAAGAAATCACATCAGAAAGGAGGAGTTCTTGTCTTGGCACAGGGGAAATGAATCCAAATAGGAACCATGAGGTGGCAGTTTCAGTCCCTGGCCTCGCTTAGTGGGTTAAGGATCCGGCGTTGCCGTGAGCTGTGGTGTAGGTTACAGATGAGGCTCGGATCTCGCGTTGCTGTGGCTGTGGCGTAGGCCGGCAGCTGCAGCTCTGATTCTGCAACTGGTTCCCCTAACCTAGGACCCTCCGAATGCCACGGGTGCACCCCTAAAAAGCAAAAAAAAAAGAAAAGAAAAGAAATCAGATCAGAAGCTATTATTTAAAAATACTCAATTTAGTTAAATCTGGGAGATGAATACATGGGTGTTACAGGGTGCTTTGACTGAATAGTTCTAAAAACATTTTCTTTTAATAACAAGCTTTAGAAAGTAAAAGGCTTGCTCACTCAGAACAACACAGGAGTGTCACATGAGGGCCAAGGCACACTGTAACCCAGCGAAAGTCCCTCTCCGCCCTGTTCCTCTCTTCACTAGCCCTTCTTCTAAAGACACAAGATGAGTTCTGTACAATTGGATGAGGCTATTCCACCCTCTTTGTTTGGAAGTTGTGGGAAAGCATAGAAGTGCAGTTCAAAACTAAGATACTGAGGAGTTCCCATTGTGGCGAAGAGGAAACGTACCCGACTAGTATCCATAAGAATGCAGGTTCGATCCCTGGCTCAGACACACTGAGACCTGGCTCAGGTCCCACATGGCTGTGGCTGTGGCACAGGGTGGCAGCTGTAGCCCTGATTCAACCCCTAGCCTGGGAACTCCCATATGCCGCGGGTGCGGCCCTAAAAAGAATAAGTAAGTAAGTAAATAAATAAATAAAATGGAAACAGAGCAGGACCCTGTGGGTCTCCTAGGTACAACGCCTTTCTGTGTCCCCTGTTTCTTATTGGTAGGAAATAGGCCTCCTGCAGCCTCCGTGACCTCTTCTGAGTTCCAACGGGCACCTTCGAACACTTGTGGAGCCAGGAGGAAGTCTGGATACAATTTCGCAGAGACAAAGCAGTAAACATTTCTCTGCTCCAGATCCCAAAGTTCCAGTCTGTTTGGCCTCACCATGTGCGCATCATAACTTTGTTTGGTAACAGAAACTTGCTTGGGCATATGCAATATTTTTAGGTTCTTGTGCAGCAACTAAGGCCCTCATCCAGTGGAGGATGGTGACTTCAGGCTGAGCACAAGATTCCTGGAGCATCGCCCTGTAACACTAACCAGTCAGAGGAATGTCACACACCCTGCAGCCCTCACGCTAATTTTATTTTATTTTATTTTTTTGTCTTTCGTTCTTTTAGGGCTGCACCCGCGGCATATGGAGGGTCCCAGGCTAGGGGTCTAACAGGAGCTGTAGCTGCCGGCCTTCGCCACAGTCACAGCAACGCGGGATCCGAGCCACATCTGCAACCCACACCACAGCTCACAGCAACGCCGGATCCTTAACCCACTGAGCAAGGCCAGGGATCGAACCCGCAACCTCATGGTTCCTAGTCGGATTCGTTACTGCTCTGCCACGAAGGGAACTCCCCTCACCGTAAATTTTACCTACAAAAACATTCCCCCAAAACCGTCAGGGAGTTTGGGGCTTTGGGGCATGGGCCTCCTGTCCTCCTTGCTTGGCCCCGCAGTAAACATTTCTCTGCTCCAGATCCCAAAGTTCCAGTCTGTTTGGCCTCACCCTGTGCGCATCATAACTTTGTTTGGTAACAGAAACTTGCTTGGGCATATGCATAACTGAGTTTATTTTTTGAGTTGACGTTATCCATACACTAAATTTACTAAGTATTGCAAAATTGCTCCCTGTTGCAATTATTCCAATTTTCACTCCCATTGGCAGACTATAAAAGCCCTGTTTCTTGGAGTTCTCCCGTGGCTCAGTGAATTAAGGATCCAGCATTGTTACTGCAGCAGCTTTGGTCGCAGCTGTGGCATGGGTTTGATCCCTAGCCTGGGATTTTCTGCATGCTTTGGGCATGCCCCCCTGCCCCAAATGAAGCACCATTTCTGATTTTCCACTCTCGCCATCGTTGATGTTATCAGATTTGAAAACTCTGCCAAAGGTTCATTGAAATCAGAGCTCATTGTTATTTTAATTTGCATCTCTCTGCTAAAGAGCACTATGTCTTCTGGTCTCCAATAACGACACTGAAGTCATGAAGAAACAATAATCAGGAAGGACAAGTTAGAGCTACTCTGTGTGGACAAGTTGCACAAAATTTGCACCCTGAGCTTCCTGCTTAAACAAGGAAGTAACATTCCCCCACCCCTACTTGAGTGTCTAGACTGATTAGAATTAGGTTTCATCACTTGCAAACAAAACATTTTGACATAGATGTTACCGGGTGCTATGAATTACTTTTTTTTCTTTTTTGGCCATCCCATGGTATGGAGTTCCCTGGTCAGGAATCACACCTAGAGCAATACTGGATCCTGAACCCAGTGTGCCAGGCCGGGAATCGAACCTGCATCCCAGTGTTCCCAAGATGCTGCAGACCCTATTGCGCCCCAAGGGGAACTCCAGGTGCCATGAATTAATGTGTAGCCTCTCACAAATGATTTCCCGGTGATGTGTTAACCCAAATGAGATTTCCAAAGGTGCTGAACTGGGGCTCTGTGCCCCCCAGTGTCTCTGTCCACCAGTGCCAAATAGAGACAGAGACAGAGTTTGGGGCGAAGGAGAAAAAAAATAGCTTTATTATTTTGCCAGGTAAAAGAGGACACAGTAGGCTAATGCCCTGAAGACTGTGCCCTTCTTTGGGAGAGATTAGGAAGGGCTTTTTCGGTTTGGGAGTAGAAATAGGGCCATAGATAAGGATCAGGGTAGATGCAGGCTTTCATTCTTCTTCAAAGCTGGTGTTTAGTGCCCCCAGGACTGGTTCTGGTGGGGTTTTCATTTGTTGGGGGTTTCAGTTCTGCAGAAGGGCTCAAAGACATTGTTATGTATCTTCCTTGAGGAGGCAACAGGACCCTGAACCAAAGCTGAACTACAATTTTTTCTTTTCTTTTCCTTTCTTTTACTTTTTCTTTCCTTTTCTCTTTCTTCTTTCTTTCTTTCCCTTCCTTCCTTCCTTCTTTCTTCTTTCTTTCTTTCTTTCTTTCTTTCCTTCCTTCCTTCCTTCCTTCCTTCCTTCTTCCTTCCTTCCTTCCTTCCTTCCTTTCTTTCTTTCTTTCTTTCTTTCCTTCCCTTCCTGACTTCCTGCCTTCTTTTTTGTTTTTTTTTCATTTTAGGGCTACACCCACATCATATAGTGGTTCCCAGGCTAGGGGTTGAATCAGAGCTGCAGCTGCCGGCCTACACCACAGCCACAGCAATTTGGGATCCGAGCCATGTCTGCCCCTTACACCATAACTCCCGGCAACGCCGGATCCTTAACCCACTGAGCGAGGCCAGGGATCAAACCCGCATCCTCACAGATGCTAGTCAGGCTCGTTACCAGCTGAGCCACGAAGGGAGCTCCTGCACTGCAGTTTCTTGACTGTTCCTGCCTGGTCTCTGAATCCCCTCCCTTCCCATACTAGCTAATGCTTGAACCTGCCCTTTTGAAACTCGGGGAAGGTCGTGGAGGCTGACACTCATTTCCTAAAAATAAGAAATGGGGGCACAGAAAGGCTTGTGTGCCCAGGAGCCCCACAGGGTCTTTCGCAGGCTTTAGTTTAGATGTCCCTCCAAGTTCACAGTTCACAGTTTCATTTCCTTCCTCCGACTCCTGTGGCAGACGCTGTTACCCAGAAACATGAACTCACTCTGACCCCTTTGGTGCTCAGGGTCCTGCTCTAGGTGCCTGGGCATCCTCTGCTGCCAGAACCCACCTTACACACCCACACGATAGGCCAGAATACCCGGAGACTGCCGCTGCCTTGGGAGTGGCCCTTGTTGTCTGACTGATGAGAGGTGGCGCAGTCAACATCCCAGCCTCCCCCCTGCCACAGTGGGACGCCCCAAGGTGTGTCCTGCACAGGCTCCCGGTCCCCTGCGGGGACCCAGCCGCTGTGATGGCCCACACCTGGATAGGCCTGCCTTCCCTCCCCTCTCACGTCTCCACCCTTCAAACTTTCCCCTCCTGGAATTTCCTGGGATCGCTTCCCACTTGAACTGCTATTCAGCCCTGACTCAGAGTCAGCTTCTCGGAGTTTCCACATCCAGATAAGACCTATGTGTAGAGTCATACCAGGAATCGGTGGCCCAACTCAGCCACTAAGTGATCATCTTGGTGACCCAGGTTAACCGGGTTAACCACTCAGGACCCCAGTCTGGAAAGGAGTTGGTCAGTCTCAAGGAGGGTTTTTTTGAAGATGATGTATTAGAGAGACAGACTGAATAATTAACTTTTTTTTAAAAGAAAACTCCATATTTTTTTCTCTGACTATAAGGTTACAACATGATCACTATAATTTTGGAAAATACAGAAAATTAAATAGAAAAGAATTTAATTATCCATAATTTCACCACTCAAGGACTTTTTTTTTTTTTAGGGCCGCACCCGCGGCATATGGAGGTTCCCAGGCTAGGGGTCTAACAGGAGCTGTAGCTGCCGGCCTTCGCCACAGCCACAGCAACGCGGGATCCGAGCCACGTCTGCAACCTGCACCACAGCTCACGGCAACGGCGGATCCTTAACCCACTAAGAAAGGCCAGGGATCAAACCTGCATCCTCATGGAGACAATGTCAGATTCATTTCCGCTGAGCCATGATGGGAACTCCTCAAGGACATTTTTAACCACCTTCTTCCAATGTCCCCACTCCCCACACTTCACCTCTGGTAACTACCAATCTTATCTCTTTCTCTGAATTTGGTTTTTGAGAATCCACATACAACCGAGAATATTCTGCGTTTAGACTCTGACTTAGCTGAAAGGCTATGATCCCAAGATTTCTGCGATTGCTCCATTGCTGTGTGTAGATGCACTGCGATATAAACTGTTTGTACAGCACAAAAAGGAAATGACTCTTGGGACCTGATATAACAGAATAGGAAACTCTGAATGTAAACAAGGCTTTCTTCATCAAGGAACGGAAATTGGTTTCCAACTGGTGTTTTCAAATTCAGACCAGCAGTTTGGAAAAAAAAAAAAAAAGGAAGTTTCAGAAGGTAGTAAGGAAAATTAGGAACTGAAAATCTATCGCCTGAGCATGAAGTTTATTTAGATCACTGGACGATTTTTCCCAAATGGCGAGGCAACAAAGGGCTGGAGCAGGACAAATTTACTTAGGAAGATTGATTTTTTTTTTTGATTTCTGATCATAGGACGTGGAAGGCTGACCATCAAGTGAGGCGGGGGTGGGGGAGAGGATCTGGTTGTATTTTTATTTTTATTTATTTATTTATTTATTTTGCCTTTTTGACATTTTAGGGACGCACCTGCAGCAGGTGGAGGTTCCCAGGCTAGGGGTCTAATTGGAGCTGTAGCCTCCAGCCTACACCGCAACTACAGCAACGCAGGATCAGAGCCTCGTCTGCGACCTACACCACAGCTCACAGAAACGCCGGATCCTTAACCCACTGAGAAAGGCCAGGGATCAAACCCGCAACCTCATGGTTCCTAGTCGGATTCGTTAACCACTGCGCCACGACGGGAACTCCTGGCTGTATTTTTATAAAATAGCAGAACACATTTTGCAAACGTAAGATACATACAGATGGACTGAGACCCAATTGAACCCCCCCTCCCCAAGGAGACAACCCCAGGAAGTAACAGAAATAAAAAGGAAACTATTAAGTCGTGATGGGAAAAGCCCTGTGAAAGGACTTGGGTTCACGCCCTTTCTTTGGGAGGTAATCACAGAAAACCCAAATGAGCATATGAGGAGCGTGAGAGAGAGAGGAGAGGAAAGCTTTCAAGCATGGCTTCCTGCTACAGGCAACTCAGGCTGGTTTCCACTGGGGACGTCAACAGAAGAGATACTGCGCTGAGCCCAGCTCCAGTGGTGAAATCCAGAGAACACAAAACAGTGGTTGGTTTAAGCCACTGATTTGCGGGGTGTTACTCCGAAATGAGCTGATATAGTGGAGAAAACTGACGTGCTAAGCAGGATGGCCCCCAAAGATGTCCACATCCAAATCCTTGGAACCTGTAAATCTGTCATATTACATTAAAAAGGGTGGGGGGGGGGGACACTTTGCAGATGGAACTAAGGTTAAAGACCATGAAATAGGGAGATTCTCCTTGATCGGTCTGGGCTCAATCTAATCATATAAACCCCTATAAGGAGAAATTTCTTTAGCTGAAGTCAGAGAGAAGTGGCAGGAGGAAAAGTCAGAAAAGTCTGAAGTATAAGAAAAGCTTGACCTGCTTTTGCTGGAGGGGGCCGCATGGAAAGTATGAGAACTAATGCAGGAAAATCTGGAAGGAGCAAAGCCTGGCTCTCAACTGACACCGGAAAGGAAACTGGGACCCGCGTCCTATGACCACAGAAGCTGGACCACAGCCAACAACCTAAAGGGCTTGAAGTGGAATTCCCGTTGTGGCTCAGTGGTTAATGAATTTGACTAGGAACCATGAGGTTGCGGGTTCAATCCCTGGCATCGCTAAGTGGGTCAAGGATCCGGCATTGCCGTGAGCTGTAGTGTAGGTTGCAGATGCAGCTCGGATCTTGCGTTGCTGTGGCTGTGGCGAAGGCCGGTGGCTACAGCTCCTGTTAGACCCCTAGCCTGGGAACCTCCACATGCCGCAAGTGTGGCCCTAGATAAGGCAAAAAGACAAAAAAAAATAAATAAAGGGCTTGAAGGGAGAGCCATCCCCAGACCTTCCAAAAGGAAAGGAAGCCTTGCCATCACCTTGATTGTAGCTTTGTGAGACTTTGAGCAGAGAACCCAACTGAGCCATGCTGTACCCAAACATCTGACCTACAGAACTGTGAGATTAGAAATGGCTGCTGTTTTGTTCAGAAATGCTGTGATGCTTGGTCACAGCAACGACTGAAAAAGCTGCACCGGAGGCGTACACTGACAGGTGCAATGTGACCCATATGATGGTCAAGTACCGTGCCCCAAGCAATGGGCAGAGCTGGAGACTGTCAGCTGTGGACGAAAGCAGAGAAGACTTCCTGGAGAAAGAGGAGTCTGAGCTGGGCTTTAAAGGAGCAGTTGCCTTAGCTCAGATTCTGAGACTGAAACAGGGATGTGAGAGGAAATAGGTGTTTTAGGTGCTAATTGGAAAATAGCAGTAGAAGAGTGAGAAAATGAGATGGGGAAAGAAAAGCAATCAATGAAAATGAATTCTCAGGTATGCTAACAATCGTAAGCAAATGCAGCTTAATCCTTCCAGGGTGAGGCTGAGAGATATCACATTCGGGGATAAGAGGGCAGCCACGATGAACCCCCTTCCTCGCTGGTTGAGGGTATCTCCCGGGAGCATCAGTTCCCTGGCATTTCTGGCCTATGGCGCACTTGTGTGTGGGTGTGTATGTGTCGAGCAGGTGCCAGCAACGTCTGAAAACTTTCAGGCAAAATTTGCAGGTGCTGGCAGTCGGAAGTCTGGCTGGTATGAACAGAAGTAGTAAGGGACACCTTTAATATCTTCTTCAAGGGGCGAGGGTTTCCCAGGCAAAGACCAGAGGAAGTGTCCGTCCAGGCACAGGGAAATAAGTACACACAAAGAGGCGCAATACACAAGCAGTGGAGTGTTGTAAAGTGTTTAGCGGTGTCAGGTCTGGAGTCAGGGGTTCGAATCCTGATTTCACCTCCTCCCTAGTCGTTCCTCCTTGGGCACTTTACTTCATTGCTCTTTTAATCTGTTTAATGGGCGTGTGTATTAACCTACCTTGCTGAGTGTCACAAAGATTAAATTCATGTTCCAAAAGGATCTGGTGGGCTCTTACCTATACAAAAATTAACTCAAAATGGATCAAAGATTTAAATGTAAGAGCTAAAGCTATAAAACTCTCCAAAGAAAACATAGGGCAAAATCTTCATGACATTGGATTTAGCATTAATTTATTGGATACGATACTAAAGGCATAAGTAATATAAAGAGTAATGGACAGGGAGTTCCCCGTCGTGGCTTAGTGGTTCCAACTAAGAACCATGAGGTTGCGGGTTCGATCCCTGGCCTTGCTCAGTGGGTTAAGGATCCGGCGTTGCCGTGAGCTGTGGTGTAGGTCGCAGACGCGGCTCGGATCCCGCATTGCTGTGGCTGTGGCGTAGACCGGCGGCTACAGCTCCTGTTAGACCCCTAGCCTGGGAACCTCCACATGCCATGGGTGCAGCCCTAGATAAAGCAAAAAGACAAAAAAAAAAAGAATAATAGACAAATTGGACTCTATAAAAATTAAAACCTTTTGTGCATAAAATAATGTATCAATAGAGAGTGAAAGTCACCCTAAAAATGGAATAAAATATTTGCAAACTATATATCTGATAAGGCATTCATATCCAGACTAGAGAGCTCCTAAAATTCAACACCAAAAAAAAACCAAAACAGCCCAATTCAAAATGGACAAAGGACTTAAATACACATTTCTCAAAGAGATATGAATGGCCAAAACAAGCATATGAAAATATGCTTATCCTACTATCATTAGGGAAATCAAAATCAAAATCACAATGAGATACCACTTTATACCCATTTAAGATGACTACTGTTTAAAAAACAAAATAAAAGCAGAAAATAACAAGGTCTGGTGAGGATGTGAAGAAACTGGAATCCTGATGCACTGTTGGTGGGAATGTAAAATGGTACAGCTGTTATGGAAAATAGTATGGCAGTTTCTCAAAAAATTAAACACAGAATTACCATATGATACAGCCATTCTACTTCAGGGCATATACCCTGAAGAACTGTAAGCAGAGTCTGAAAGAGGTATTTGTACAATCCACACTGTAAAGTATTATTCACAGCAGCCAAAAGATGAAAGCAATCTAAATGTCCATCGACAGATAAACTGTGGTATATAAAAATACAGTGGAATATTACTCAGTCCTAAAGAAGGAGGGAATTCTGACATGTGCTGCAATATGAACAAACCTTGAGGACGTTATGCCAAGTGAAGTGAGCCAGTCACAAAAGGACATACAAGACTCTGAGGTAGGAGGTAGACAGGCCCCAAGCTGAGTTGCTGCACCTGGTCTGCTGTTGGGATGAGGTACCTGTCCACTGGGAATCCTTGTGGGTTTCCCGGCCCAACACATGCATAGAGAAGGCCCTCAGTTCAGTGTAAGGACAAAGAAGGGAAAAGATACCAGCTAGAATCCATCTTGGCTGAGAGACACACACACACACTAGGACCAAATATGGAGATAATATGGTCAGGGACAAAACCATGAAAACTGCCCCTATATACGCAACCCAAGCCGTCCCTATTGCGCAAAACTCACCCCGAGTTCTTCCACATGTGCTTTGCTTCTAATAAACGTTTTTATCTTTTTCACAATCTGGGTCTCTTGGCTGAAATCTTCCTTCCTGCTCTTCACTGCCAGAATCAATTCTATTTATATGAGGTATCTGGAATAGTCAAAATCATAGTGACAGAAAGTTAAATGGTGGGAGTTCCCGTTGTGGTGCAGCGGTTAACGAATAGGACTAAGAACCATGAGGTTGCGGGTTCGATCCCTGGCCTTGCTCAGTGGGTTAAGGATCCGGCATTGCCGTGAGCTGTGGTGTAGGTTGCAGGCAGGGCTCGGATCCTGCGTTGCTGTGGCTGTGGCGTAGGCTGGTGGCTACAGCTCCGATTAGACCCCTAGCCTGGAACCTCCACATGCCGTGGGTGCAGCCCTAAAATGACCAAAAAAAAAGTTAAATGGTGATTGTCGGGGGCTGGGGGGAGAGGGATGGAGAGTTATGATTTAATAGGTCTGAGTTCCAGTTTTATAAGATGATAAAAGCCATGCAGATGCGGGGCTGGTGATGGGTGCACAATGAGGTAATTGTACTTAATGCCCATGAACTGTACACTTAAAAATGGTTAAGATGGGGAGTTCCCATCGTAGCTCAGTGGTTAACAAATCCGACTAGGAACCACGAGGTTTTGGGTTGGACCCCTGGCCTCGCTCAGTGGATTAGGTGTTGCCGTGAGCTGTGGTGTAGGTCACAGACGTGGCTTGGATCCCACATTGCTGTGGCCGTGGTGTAGGCTGGACACTACAGCTCCGATTAGAACCCTAACCTGGGAACATCCACATCCCGTGGGTGCAGCCCTAAAAAGATAAACAAAAAAAAGGTTAAGATGGTAAATTTTGTTATGTATATTTTACTCCAATTTTTAAAAACTGAAAGAAAAGAAAAAGCATTAAAATGAAAGGGGCTGTTGCCTGGTTAGCCCTCAATCCTGACAAACACTAGCAATTGGTAAATATGGATTAGCTGGCTGTGTCTAAAGACAGAGGACATGGAATAGGGGAGCAGTGAAGGTACCCAGAAATGTGGGTACCTTTTGTTGTCTGTGTTTAAAAATGTGGACTTATTTTGGGGGGAATACAGAACCATAATCAAGGACTTCTGTATCTGAACCATGGGGGACCATGGTTCTTAAGGAGTCTATGGGTGAAATTCAAGAGGCCCATAAACTTGGACAGGAAAAGAATTATTTCTATTTTCACTAACTTCCAAATGCATTTGAGCTTTTCTTTCAATGTTGAGTGTGGGCTACAAACCACAGTGCCATTAGCAGGAATTGTGACTTTGTCACCAGTAAAATACATTTCCAGATTGCGGACATCCCTCCTTCAAAATCTTGGTTTTCAGATGTGCAGTTAGATTTGATATTTAATGCATTCATAAAGAAGCCTGTATGTCAAACACGTGTTAATTTTTAAATATTTTGATAAACGGTTTTCCATATAATTGGTTTATTTTGAATCTAGGTATTTTATTTTATGATTTTAAAAAACATTATTCTGAGAAGGAGGTCCACTAGGCTGCTAGTGAATCCACGCAAGAAAGAATAAAAAAAAAGTTCTGTCGTGGCACAGAGGGTTAAGGATCCAGCATTGACACTGTAGCAATTTGGGCCACAGCTGCAGTACAGGTTCTGTTAGGGGACCACGGACAGAAACCACCCACCTTGGCCAGGCATGAAAATTCGCTTGCACGAGTTTCCTCACAGCAAAAGGCCCTGAGAAGGAACACGGTGCTGCCCCCCTGAATTCTAACTGGGAGAAGCTGGGAGGGGCCGGTGGGAGGAGACAACCAACCTCCCAGAATCCTTGGTGCTGGAATCCATCTTGGCTGAGAGGTGCGCTCATCACCAAGAAGGGCCCTGGACCAGACCAAATGTGGGTCAAGCAAGATGACAGGATAGAGACAACCCGGAGGCTAACTCCATTCCCGTAAAACCGGAGATTGTGAGCCACGTGGCAGCGCAGTTCGCTGGGTTCCCTCACCCTGCCGCTTTCTGCCCAGGTGCCCCTTCTTCTTGTGTTGTTGGCACGTGTGTCTCCTCGGACAATTCATTTCTGGGTGTTAGACACGAGCGCGTTCTCTTGCCCTGGAAGGGTCCCGCTTTGAACTAGGTCTAAGTTCGATCCTGGTCCCAGGAACTTCCCTATTCCACAGTCATGACCAAAAAAAAAAAAAAAAAAAAAAAACCCAAAAAGCAAAACCAAAATGAAAAAAAAATAAAATAAAACACTGAAAAAAAAAAACATGGGTAACAAGTATAGTCTGACACATTTAGTTGTAGTCTTGGTTGGCTTTAATGGAATGTGGCTGTAGTCTAGAAGTCATGGTCTGACTTGTAACATTACATGAATTTATCTACCCTTTTTTTTTTGTCTTTTTGCCTTATCTAGGGCTGCACCCGTGGCATATGGAGGTTCCCAGGCTAGGGGTCTAACGGGAGCTGTAGCCGCCGGCCTTCGCCGCAGCCACAGCAACGCGGGATCCGAGCCGCGTCTGCAGCCTACACCACAGCTCACGGCAACGCCGGATCCTTAACCCACTGAGCAAGGCCAGGGATCGAACCCGCGCCTTCATGGTTCCTAGTCGGATTCGTTAACCACTGAGCCACGACGGAATTCCAGATGATGGGACACTTCCGGTGTGCTTTCTCCATGGCTGCTCAGAAGTTCCCAGATAGACGAGCCTACACCGCCCACAGTGGTACCTGGTTCATCAGCACATCTGTGCTGGCTTTTCTCCCCACTCTGTTACCTCTGCCTCCTAGGAGCATCTCCCAGATAGACTCTCTGCACCCATGTCTTTCTCTTAGCTTTTGCTCTCTGGGGGGAAGCCAACCAAGGCAGTGCTTATCACTGATGTTTAATGGGGAATTAGTGCTGCCGCTGGCTGCAGGGCAGAACCTTGCCAGTACAAACCAGCACAGCTTGTTTACAGGCATCTGTCTGAACTGGCTGGCATCCATTTGGTTGGTTGGTGCCTATGCCACCCAGGTCATCTCCTAGTAATGAGGTCTACGTTAACCCCAGGACATAAATGACCACCCCTAACTTGTCCTCCTTGGCCAATTACAAGGTTCCAGTTCAAGACGTGTGGGTAAGGAATATAAACAGCTTAAGATGAAATTCTGTTGGGCCATGTACTAAAAGATCTCTTTACCTAAAATGAGGAGAAAAGGTTATCTAAGGTTACCATTTTTTTTTTCCCCTTTCGGTTCAGGCTGAGGTCAGGGTTGTTTATCTGAATTCTGGCAATAACCCTGGGAATTTATTTAGGTGCCAAGGGAAACATGAAGACAGTGGCTCCCGAAAGACGGCGCTGCAAGGCACAGAAGACAACAGAAGGGCCTCGCATCAGACACAACAGACACCTGATGTCTTTCCAGGGGATCACGCATTCTTTCTCAGCCAGTGTGGATATCGTTTAACCTACGTGCTAGAAGGGAGATAGGTAGAAAGCGAAGCCGCGGACGTCAGAAGACTTGGATCAGCGCACTGCAGTACAGCGCCTCTCTTACCCCGAATGCAGCACCCAGCCCTCCTCCGGGTGCTGGCAGAGCTGAGGACGGGCTCCTGGTACACCTGGCAGCCCCCGTTTCAGTGTCAGAAAGCAGACTCAGAGCCTGCATGTAGGAAGTTTATTGGGGAGTGTTTTTTGCTGTTTAGGGCCATACCCGTGGCATATGGAGGTTCCCAGGCTATGGGTCAAATCGGAGCTACAGCCACCGGCCTTCGCCACAGCCACAGCAAAGCCAGATCCGAGCCACGTCTGCGACCTACACCACAGCTCACGGCAACGCCGGATCCTTAACCCACTGAGCGAGGCCAGGAATGGAATCTGCATCCTCATGGATCCTAGTCAGATTCATTAACCACTGAGCCACAACGGGAGCTCCTACTGGGGAGTGTTTTCAGGGACAGTATCTTTTTTTGGGGGGGGAGGGCATGGCTTGATATGGAATCTCAGTTCCCAGACCAGGAAATGAACTGGGCTGTAATGGTAAGAGTGCTGAGTCCTAACCACTAAACCACCGGGGAACTCCCAGGGACAAAACCTGTCAGGGGTACTGGAGAGAGGTTTGGGCTATGATGCTGTCACTACATAGGCCTCAGCTGATCCTGCCAGGAGCTCAGGAGCTGGAGTGGCCCTTTAGAGTTGTCCTGAATTGAAGCAACTACTCTTTGGACACTGGTACCCCCAGGAATGACACATACATTAAGGCATCGGCTGGAGCCCAACCTCCCTGGCTGCCGAGGGGGTGACTGTCTTGATTCTGAAGAAAGGATCTTGGTACAGTACCAGACATCTCAGGAAAGCACCAGATATTTCGGTAAAGCTCCAGACTTCGGTCACCTTTGTCTCTCAAAGGGCCCTCACATCCCACCCCCATCCTCAGTGACCTTCAGCCTTACCTGGAAGTAGGAAAAGTTGCTATTACCTTACAGGGCTGGCTAAACATAGAAAAAAAATTTTTTTTTGCATTTCAATCAGTTACCCTGGCCCTAGTAGATGCAAAGTATTACATACATACATTTATTTATTTATTTATTTATTTATTTAGCTTTTTGGGGCCCCATTTGCAGCACATGGAGGTTTTTCCAGGCTAGGGGTCCAATCAGAGCTAGAGTTGCTGGCCTACGCCACAGCCACAGCAACGCAGGATCCGAGCCTTGACTGCGACCTACACCACAGCTCATGACAACAGATCCTTTACCCACTGAGTGAGGCCAGGGATCAAACCTTTGTCCTCATGGATGCTAGTTGGGTTCATTACCACTGAGCCACAATGGGAACTCCATGGTAGTTCCGCTTTTTATTTTCTCTTTTGTCTTTTTAGGGCCAGACCCACGGCATATCGAGGTTCCCAGTCTAGGGGTCAAATCAGAGCTATAGCTGCCAGCCTATGCCATAGCCACAGCCAGGCCACAGCGTCTGGGACCACACCACAGCTCACAGCAACGCTGGATCCTCAACCGACTGAGTGAGGCCAGGGATCAAACCTGCAACCTCACGGTTCCTAGTCAGATTTGTTTCCACTGCGCCACGATGGGAACTCCACGGTAGTTCTGTTTTTGAAAATGTTTTTTTACTTTGGGTTTAAGGAGAAAGCACAGGAGTTCCCTGGTGGCTCAGTGATTTAAGAACCGGGCATTGTCACTGCTCTGGCACGTGTTTGATCCCTGGCCCAGGAACTTCTCCATGCTGCAGGTGCAGCCAAAGAAGTTAAATAAATAAAAGGAAAAAGCACACTTTTCTCTTCCCCTTTCAGTTCCAGGTTAATCCCTCCTGCTATGGGATTACCTCACAGGTATCCACATTCCATTGTTTTGTTCTCTTCCCCTTTTTTTCTTTTCGGTCTTAGGGCTGTACCGGCTGCCTATGGATATTACCAGGCTAGGGGTCAAATCAGTGCTATAGTTACCAGCCTACACCACAGCCACAGCAACATCAGATCCAGGCCAGGTCTGTGACCTACACCACAGCTCCTGGCAACACCTGATCCTTAACCCACTGAGTGGGGCCAGGGATAGAACCCAAGTCCTCATGGATACTAGTTGGATTTGTTACCATTAAGCAATGATTGGAATTCGCCAAGATCTTTCATTTAATCACACCTGCAACGACCCTTTTTTTCTTTTCTTTTCCTTTTTTTTTTTTTTTTTTTTTTTTTTTTTTTTTTTTTTTGCTTTTTAGGGCCACATCTGTGGCATGTGGAGGTTCCCAGGCTAGGGATCTAATCAGAGCTACAGCTGCTGGCCTACACCACAGTCACAGCAACACAGGATCTGAGCCACGTCTAGTGACCTACACCACAGCTCACAGCAATGCCAGATCCTTAATCCACTGAGTGGGGCCAGGGATCGAACCTGCAACCTCATGGTTCCCAGTCAGAATCGTTTCCGCTACTCTGCAATGGGAACTTCATCTTTTATTCCCTTTCTTATACACTCTTCCCTCAGTCCTGTGCTAACTGATAACTGAGCATTAATCAACCAGAGTCAGAAGACTAAATTTACTGTTGTTGATAACATCATTAATGTATTAAACTTGCTATTATAGACATCATTAATGTATAAATTCAGGTTGTTTCTCCAGGGCAAGCAGAGCCAATGGACCCCCAAGCCATGGACTGCCTGGCCTGAGAATTACAAGCCAGAGCCATCCTGATTCTCAAGAGTAGATTAAGAAATGCCTTAGAGATGTCACAAGACAATGATTAATCCCAGCCTCTTTGTCCTTCCCCTTTTAAAACTCCTTAAATCAAAGACCAAGTTGGAGTGGATCTGAGGCTCCTTTCCCACTCCCTTGCTTGATGTCCAGCAAATAAATGCTGTACTTTCCTTCACCCCAACCCTGGGTTAATAGACTGGCTTGTTGGATGAGCGGACCCGAGGGCTTCAGCTCAGTTGACACGTGTAGGCAGGTGAAGTCACCAAAGCAGGGCTGGCTATTCAGAAAGTCCTGGAGAAGAGAGTGGAGAAGGCTCAGGATTCTCAGCTTCACCTTCATTGATATTTGATGAGAGATCATTGAGCACTGGGCATTCAGCTGCAACCTGGCATGATTCGACCCTGAAAACATATGAATTTTATGTACTCTTTTTTTTTTTCTTTTTGCCTTTTCTAGGGCTGCACCCGTGGCATATGGAAGTTCCCAGGCTAGGGATCTAATCAGAGCTGCAGCTGCCGGCCTTCGCCACAGCCACAGCAACGTGGGATCCGAGCTGCGTCTGCAAACTACACCACATCTCAAGGCAACGCCAGATCCTTAACCCACTGAGCGAGGCCAGGGATTGAACCCGCAACCTCATGGTTCCTAGTCCGATTCATTTACTATTGAGCCATGATGGGAACTCCAGAATTTCATGTACTCTTGTCTGAATGTATACTCAATCAACTTGTTTGGTTCAGTAAACACCTCTGTGCCGGAACGGTCTGGGATTTGGAGAAACAAAGATAAATAAGGCTGGGAGTTCCTGTCGTGGCACAGAGGTTAATAAATCCAACTAGGAACCATGAGGTTGAGGGTTCGATCCCTGGCCTTGCTCAGTGGGTCAAGGATCCGGCGTTGCTGTGAGCTGTGGTGTAGGTCATAGACATGGCTCGGTTCTGGTGTTGACGTGGTTGTGCCCAGCAGCTGCAGCTCCAATTCAACCCCTAGCCTGGGAACCTCCATATGCCACCGGTGCAGCCCTAAAAAAGCAAAAAAAAAAAAGGAAAAAGATAAATAAGGCTGGGGGCTTGTCAAGAGGAATTTATAGCCAAAATAGGAAGACAGTAACAAGTAGGAAGTTGACACCATAAGAGCTTGAATTTTTTTTTTTTTTTTTTTTTTTTGCTTTTTAAGGCCTCACTTGTGGCACATGGAGGTTCCCAGGCTAGGGGTCTAATCAGAGCTGTAGCTGCTGGCCTACACCACAGTCACAGCAACACAGGATCCGAGCCACATCTAGTGACCTACACCACAGCTCACAGCAATGCCGGATCCTTAACCCACTGAGCGAGGCCAGGGATCAAACCTGCATCCTCATGCATGCTAGTCAGATTCTTTAACTGCTGAGCCATGACAGCAACTCCAAGAGCTTGAATCTTTCATAAAATCCAAGGAAGATTCCAGTAAACCGTTGTTTCCTTCTTAGCGGTGTTGCTAATCTGTTTCTATAAAATCTTCACTAAATGACTTTTCTGTTGTCATCTTTCTTTCTTACCCTTTTTTTTTTTAGGACCACATAGGCAGCACATGGAAGTTCCCAGGCTAGGGGTCAAATCAGAGCTGTAGCTGCCAGTCTACACCACAGCCATGGCAATGCCAGATCCGAACCTCGTCTACGGCCTATACCACAGCTCATGACAATGCCAGATTCTTAATCCACTGAGCGAGGCCAGGGATCGAACCCTCATCCTCAAGGATACTAGTTGGGTTCATTACCACTGAGCCACAACAGGAACTCCCTCCTTTTTTTTCTTTATGAAGTGATAGTATGGTTGCCTTTCCCCCTTATAGCTACGATTACTTGGAAATGGGTGAGAAACAAAGTGAGAGAGAGGGAGACATGAATAAAATAGCAAACTTACTGGTATGTTCATAGAGATTCTTTCTCCAAACTCCAAGAAATTTCCCAGAATACAAAAACTTAAATTGTGGTCTTCATGGTAATGTTATCACAGTAATATGATAGAGTCTAGAGTCTCTGGTGGATTTTCCTGCTAATGTGGTTTTAATGAGTGAGGAACATCTTTCTTGAACCATCTAAAACCTTCTAGCTTTCCTCATGGAACAAAGAGAATGGATCCCAGGAAAGTCACGCCACTGACATTTCCATTACTTCAATCTAGAAACATCGTCATTAGAGAGGATGGATGGATAGATATAATATTTTAGTCCAAGCTGCAACTTCTACAGCAAAAATACCATGGAATAATTAATTCTGAATAATTAAATGACTTTTCTAAGCCAGAACAAACTGAAAAAGGGTAAAAAGCAACTATTTGGAATCAGGTGGATTTAAAGGAGTGTAGGTCAATTTTCATTCCACCTGCTTCAAGTGGAACTGCGTCAGCCTCCACTCTTTCGTTGGCAGGGAGAAGAAGGTTTTAGCACCAGGTTTTTTTTGTTGTTGTTTTTTTGCCACACCTGTGGTGTGTGGAGGTTCCCGGGCCTGGGATATAACCCATGACCTGAGTTACAGCAGTGACAATGTGGGATCCTTAACCACTAGGCTACCAGGGAGCTCCCTCATAATGATAAAAATAACTTAAAGCTTTGTATCATTCAGCTACAGAAAAGAAGAGGTATGAAAGGGCATTCAGTATGGCAAAATGAGCCAAAGTCCATGTAGGAAGTACCTACAGTTGTTTTAAGGACTACAGAGTTCCCTGGTGGTGCAGTGGGTTAAAGACCTGGCATTGTGGCTGCTGTGGTTTGGATCACTCTGTGGCTTGGGTTCAATCCTTGGCCCCAGGAACGTCTGCATGCTGTGGACAGGAGAAAAAACAAATAAAGGAGTTGTATTTCCAAGCATTTAGTACTGTGCTGGCTCATAGGAAACAATATTGTATGTTAGCTATTCTTTTTTTTTCTCTGACTGCACCTGAGACATGTAGAAATTCTTGGACCAGGGATGAAACCCCTTCAAAGCAGCAACTCGAGCTGCTGCAGTGACAATGCAGACCCTTAACCTGCAGCACCAAAAGGAACTTTGCGTATTAGCTCTTCTTCTTCTTCTTTTTTTGTCTTTTTAAGGCTGCACCCATGGCATATGGAGGTTCCCAGGCTAGGGGTCGAATTGGAGCTATAGCTGCCGGCCTGCACCACAGTCACAGCAACGCCAGGTCTGAGCTGAGTCTGCAGTGTATACCACAGCCCACAGCAACGCTGGATCCTTAACCCATTGAGTGAGGCCAGGGATCAAACCTGCGTCCTCATGGATACCAGTCAGATTTGTTTCCGCTGAGCCACGATGGGAACTCCCGTATTAGCTACTCTCATTCCTGCTGTGTCTTTCTGTATTAGTCTCTGATGTCTGCCGTGACAGATTGCCATCAGCTTAGTGGCTTAAAACAATACAAATCTGTTATAGGCCTGCAGGTCAGAACTGTTAAAAGAAAATCAAGGCATATTTCAAATTTTAAGAGATTAATTGAGCAAAACTAAATTTGATTTGGGCAGCACCAAGCCAGAAGTAGGAAAGCTTCACTGACAGAAGCTCAGGGGAAGATCTTTATAGAGAAAAGGTGGAAGCAAAGCTAGGAAATTATTTGATTGGCTGTAGCTTGAGCGTCTGTCTTAGTTGGGAAAGTCTAGTTGGCTGATGGGATGGCCTGTCCTTAGATTTTGATTTCTTTTTTTTTTTTTTTTGTCTTTTTGCTTTATCTAGGGCCGCACCTGCAGCATATGGAGGTTCCCAGGCTAGGGGTCTAACAGGAGCTGTAGCCGCCGGCCTTCGCCACAGCCACAGCAACGCGGGATCCGAGCCGCGTCTGCAACCTTCACCACAGGTCACGGCAACACCGGATCCTTAACCCACTGAGCAAGGGCAGGGATCGAACCCGCAACCTCAGATCCTTAACCCACTGAGCAAGGGCAGGGATCGAACCCGCAACCTCATGGTTCTTAGTCGGATTCGTTAACCACTGAGCCACTACGGGAGCTCCTAGGTTTTGATTTCTTAACTGTAAGGCATTTACAGCCTAAAGGTTCAGTTTGCTTACACAGGCTGCTAAGGTATTAAAGTCAGCCCATCTGATGACCTCCTTGCTTAATTAAGCAAGAATTTAAAATGTGCCCTCAAGGCTGCATTGTTTCCTTCTGGAGGGTTATGCGGAGGTTACATTTCTTTGCCTTTTTCGGGTTCTAGAGGCCAACTGCATTCCTTGGATCGTGGCCCCACGTTACGCTTTTCTTTGTCTCCATCATCTCATCTCCTTTTCTGATTCTGACCCTCCTGCCCCTTGGGATGACATCGAACCTATTTGGATAATCCAGAATAATCTTTAAATTTCAAGATCCTTAGTTTTTGTTTTGTTTTGTTTGTTTTGTTTTGTTTTGCTTTGAATTTTAAGTCCAAACCTGCCGCATTATGGAAGTTCCCAGGCTGGGGGTCGAATTGGAGCTGCAGCTGCCACCAGATCTGAGCCATGTCTGTGACCTGCACCACAGCTCCTGGCAACACCGGATCCTTAACCCACTGCGTGGGGCCAGGAATCGAACCCTAGTCCTTATGAATACTAGTTGGGTTTCTTACCACTGAGCCACTGTGGGAACTCCCCAAAATCCTTAGTTTAATCATACCTCCAAAGACCGCCTCCCCCTTTCTTTTTTTTTTTTGGTTGTGCCCCTGGGATGGGAAAATTCCTGGGCCAGGGGTCAAATTGAGCCACAGCAGGGACAATGCCGAGTCCTTAACCTCTAGGCCACTAGGGAACTCTAGCCATGTAAGGTAATGTACTCAAATTTTCTGAGAATTAGAATGTGAACCTCTTAGGAGAAGGGACATAACTCAATTTACCGCACCCTCCATCAACTTCGCCACTTAATTCTGGCTGTAGTGATAGCAGCTTTCATAGGGGTCCTGAAGAGTGAGTTTTATTTATTTATTTTTTTATTTTTTTGTCTTTTTGCCCTTATCTAGAGCCACACCTGCGGCATATGGATGTTCCCAGGCTAGGGGTCTAACAGGAGCTGTAGCTGCCGGCCTACACCACAGCCACAGCAACTCAGGATCCGAGCCACGTCTGCAACCTACACCACAGCTCACGGCAACGCCAGATCCTTAACCCACTGAGCAAGGCCAGGGATCGAACCCACAACCTCATGGTTCTTAGTCGGAATCGTTAACCGCTGAGCCACGAAGGGAACTCCAAGAGTGAGTTTTAGAGATAACAGAAAATAGAGCTGGGTGTAGCAGGCGTGTCTGGGCCTTGCCCTGTCCCCTCACACTTACCGTATCTGAGTTCCAGGGCCTGGGTCCCAACTACCCTCACTTACAAATTATCTGCCTGAGGGTTTCTCTGGCTTCCTGAGTCGGTCCCGCCCAAGTGGAAAGAGGGGGATGGGCCACGGCAGCCAAGGAATTGATTGTCCTTTGTCCCCAGCCAGCCCTCAATCGATTCCTGATAAAGACCCAACCCCCTCATCCTGTGACTTAGGTGCATGTTCTGTCCTCAGTGGAGTCAGCTCCCTTTGTCCGAAGTGGTGATCAGCTGGTAACACACTGCAGGTGAGCAAAGCTGGCCACCCTGAAATGTCCCTTTGGCATGGAAATTATTTCAGACTGAAAACAATCAAGGTCCAAGAGACCCGGGAAGAAATTTTGACCTTCCCTCTCGCTGCATTTAATTTTTTTTTCTTCTTACAGCCGTACCTGTGACATGCGGAAGTTCCCAGGCTAGGGGTCAAATCGGAGATGCAGCTGAGGTCTATACTACAGCTCCTGCAACACCGGATCTGAGCCACACCTGCAACCTCTGTTGATGTGAGGATCCTTAACCCACTGAGTGAGGCCAGAGATTGAACCCACATCCTCACGGAGATTACATAGAGTTCTTTTTTTTACTTTTTTTTTTACATAGAGTTCTTAACCCACTGAGTCACAGTGGGAACTCCTGCTTCTAACTTTTAGGGAGACTAGAGCTCTCATTAGACTAGAGCTATCATTGGAGACATCTGCAAAGAATATGATTTGGGTGTGGTGGGGGGAATGGGGTCCAGATATCAGAGTGCGCTCTATGTCTTATTGTCTCTTCTGGTCCACAAACATTTACACACCAAACATTTGCTTTTCTGGAGTTCCCGTCATGGCTCAGAGGTAATGAGCCCCACTAGTATCCACAAGGACACAGGTTCCATCCCTGGCCTTGCTCAGCGGGTTGAAGATCCAGCGTTCCCGGTGAGCTGTGGTGTAGGTCACAGACGTGGCTCTGATCTGGAGTTGCTGTGGCTGTGGCATATATAGGCCCCCAGCTACAGCTCCTATTTGACCCCTAGCCTAGGAACTTCCCTAGATCGCGGGCGTGGTCCTAAAAAGAAAAAAATGTTTTTGCTTTTCCATCTCCATGGATTGCCTTCCTCCCCTTTGAAGTCCCAAACCAGTACCCTCAACCTCCTCTATTGTCTTTAGCCGAAGACACTATTTAAGGATTTAAGGTGAGGGCTTCCTCCATTTTGGTTAGGCAATCAGCACATGTTATTAAACTTTTGTTTGATTTCCCCTGTTAATCTGTTTCCTGTCAATTTAATTCTTAGACCAGCCAGAAGAATCTAGAAGTTATGGGAAATGGCTTTCTTCCCAACAACACCATCTCCTATTTGGTCTGCCTTCTTCTCTTTCTAATCTCACTCCCCCCACTCTCTCGTTAGCGTTTCCTGGGTCATCAGTCAAACAAATTACTTGTGCTTGAAATTTGTTCTCAGGGTGGGCTTCCAGTGAACCCAAACCAAGACCCTGGAGCAATTCAGCAACTTGCCCAAGGTCTCTAGCTACTAAGGGACAGGGGCAGGATTTGAACCCAGATCTAACTGTACAGCTCGTGCTCCCAGTTGCTCCTCTTGACTGGCTTGTTGCTCACTGTATCTGAGAGAGATGATGGACCCAGGGGGTAATCAAGCTAGAAGTGGTCTCTTTCCAAGTTCTTGATTTGGAAGAAGAACTCCTAGAGGGTGGATGGAGGCTGCAGTTCAGCCATCTGGGACCTTGTGGGGTTGGGATGTCTTCCGTCTCGGGCTGCAGCAGCCTGGTGCACCCTGGGCACCCTTGGACACAACACACAGGGTCATGGGCAAGGTGGAGTAGTTGGACTTGTTATTTACTGGACTTTAAATTCAGCTGCAGGACATAGTGCAAGGAACTGGCTTACAAAAATATGTACACACATGAACTTTATCAATACATACACGTGCCTAGGGCCGTCCACGTCAGATGTGGACCCATGACTCAAGCTGTGGGAGGCAACTTTCCTGGAATGTGGCTCCTCTCAAAAGTACATCTCCTAGGATGTGGCTTTCAGCCATAAACTGCCTGTGCTACCAGAGAAGAAAAAGGTGAAGAAAACGGGTGCGCTAGCTCTCTCTCTCTCTCCCTCTTTAAGCCTGTGGGGCTGAAACAGGCATAACTGTAATTTTTTTTTTTCTTTTTAAGGTCACACCCATGGCATATGGAAGTTCCCAGGCTAAGGGTCGAATCGGAGCTACAGCTGCCAGCCTGCACCACAGCCACAGCAACGCAGGATCTGAGCCGCTTCTGTGACCTACACCACAGCTCACGGCAATGCTGGATCCCCGACCCACTGATACCAGTCGGATTCATTTCTGCTGCACCACCATGGGAACTCCTGGCATAATTTTAAATCTGATTTCATCAGGACAAAAACTCACTCGACAGGCCAAGACTGATTTTGCTTAAGTCTTCCAATGCTTAATAGCTGTTCCTGTGAAAAAGGCTTTGCCTCGTGGGGGTTGTGTGTTGATTCTATATCCAAACTCTTTAGTCTCTAGAGAAGAAACTTCACATAAAAACAAAGGGTTAACATTAATTAACATTCAGAAGATGAGAAAAAGAAGGGTCGTATTCAGAATACTGCAGACCAGCCCATTCACAGGTGTAAATGGCACATTCCCCTGAGCGTCAGATGGGTTCAGAGGCTGGTGTTGTTACCTACTCACAGAATAAAGCCTTAGGCAATCGGCTTAACCGCTCTCTCAGTTACCAGATCAGTGAAACAAAGATGGCATTGCAGTTGTTGATCAAATCCGTGCTGGGGATCCTGCAGAATGATTAGCACTGGTGCGTTCTTGGTGGGTTAAACCACCTCTAATTTGGTGAGCTAACCACTTCCTGAGCCATTTCAAGAACCCTAAAAAATATGAAGGTTTAAGAAATCCACACATTATTGACTTTTTATCTGCTTCATCCCTTATTTCTGGCTTTCTCTTCAACTATTGGCTTTTAACCGATGGGCACTAAATCCACCTTAACAATTTTACATTATAATACATTTGCATTATATTATATACAGTAATAAATATTACATATATTTGCATTGTATTCTATACAATGATAAGTATTATATTATTGATATCATGTGTGGCTGTATAGCATTTATTACAAAATGATCATACAGACCTTAGAGTATGGCTGAATCAAATTATTGCTATTGTTGCTGTTAACCGTTTGGCAATAGCAGCACTCTTTGTTCGTGTCAGCACAGGGACGTAAAAGTGCCACATTACCCGACCAAACTGTTTTTTTGTTTTTTTTGTCTTTTTGCCTTATCTAGGGCCGCACCTGCGGCATATGGAGGTTCCCAGGCTAGGGGTCTAACAGGAGCTGTAGCCGCCGGCCTTCGCCACAGCTACAGCAACGCGGGATCCGAGCCGCGTCTGCAACCTACACCACAGCTCACGGCAATGCCGGATCCTTAACCCACTGAGCAAGGCCAGGGATCGAACCCGCAACCTCATGGTTCCTAGTTGGATTCGTTAACCACTGAGCCACGACGGGAACTCCCAAACTGTTTTTTTTTTTTTTTTTGAAAGAAAAAAATTTTTTACAATTTTTTTTGTTAATTTTTATTTTGTTTTATTTAGGGCCACATCTATGGCATGTGGAAGGTCCCAGGCCAGGGACTGAACCTGCAACAGCGCCCCAAGTGATGCAGTGACAACACCAGGTCCTTAACCTTGCTGTGCCCCAAAGGAATTTCCCCAACCAAACTTCTTTTAATCACAAAATCTTTTAATCACAAAAGTGATTTGTATGTTGTAATTTATTCAATAAACTATTCTCAGAAAAAAAAATGAACAAATCTAATTTTATCTTGAATTAAGTACAAAAAAATTGTAAACTAACTCTCTTTTTTAATTTCTTCCTTCCTTTTTCCTTCCTCCTTCCTTCCTTTGGTTTTGCCCATAGCATATGGAAGTTTCTAGGCCAAGGATTGAATCTGAGCTGCAGCAGCAACGCCAGATCCTTTATCCCACTGTGCTGGGCCAGGGATCGAACCCACACTTCTGCAGTGACCTGAGCTGCAGCAGTCAGATTCTTAACCCTCCATACCACTGCAGGAATTCTATGAACTCTTTTTCCAAAAATTATTAACATCATCTTGACTGAAAGTTTGGGACTAGAGCTTTTCCCCACTAGAAAGATTTTATTTTATTTATTTATTTATTTATTTTTTGTCTTTTTGCCTTATCTAGAGCCGCACCCGCTGCACCCACGGCATATGGAGGTTCCCAGGCTAGGGGTCTAACAGGAGCTGTAGCCGCCGGCCTTCGCCACAGCCGCAGCCACGCGGGATCCGAGCTGCGTCTGCAACCTTCACCACAGCTCACGGCAATGCCGGATCCTTAACCCACTGAGCAAGGCCAGGGATCGAACCCACAACCTCATGGTTCTTAGTCGGATTCGTTAACCACTGAGCCATGAAGGGAACTCCCCCACTAGAAAGATTTTTAAAGGATCTGTGGGGGAGAAAGGAACAAAACAGAAAGTTGCTGAATAAATCTCCTTGCCACTTCTCGAGCTACAGTTTCACAGGGATCCCTAAACGGAAATGTTAGGACTCATGTGTAGAAAAACCGAGGCCTCAGGACAGGCTTAGAGCCCAGGGGCGAAAAGGCAAGGAAGAGAAAGATTGCGAGGCCAGCTGTCCACGGCTGTCAGGGGAAGTCCCCGGAAGGCTCGAGAATTGGAGGGGCTACCCCTTCTGTGGACGAGCTGCAAGTGTGGCTGGTTCCTTTCTCTAGACCAGATGCCTTTTGCCTGAAATCAGCTCAGGGCACTGAGAAAGGAAATGCACAGTCATTTTCAATTACAACTCATGCAGATTCCAGGGGTGCAGGCGTCTCTTGAGCCCAGGCTGGGACGTAGCTGCCGTTCTTGAACACAGAGGGGTCTTTTCGGTTTTCCCACCATATGCTGTAGGCGTCCTTTTGACCATCGGCCCCATTGATGGAGCAGAGAAATTGCCTCTGCTGTAAGCAAAACCAGTTTTTGGATATCAACCCAAGTCATTCAAGGTTAGCTTAAAATAGAACACCCCAGTAACGTGATCAGCATGGAACAAAGACTGTGCATCAGAGAGGGGATGACAGAAAGAAAAAGATACCTCTGGCTGGCAACCCTGCAGAGACTTCCAGGAACAAGCAGGCAGCAGGCTCGGAAGGGCCACTGACACTTTGGTGTGTCAGCCCTCCCCCAAGTCCCCAGATGCTCCTTGGTTCTCTACTGCCTTTTCGTGTCACTAAAACGGACTCCTATAAAGCATGAGTTCTGAACAGAAATGAAATATTATCCCTTTAATTAATGTGGGGACCTGAGTTGCAATTAACAGGATGAAAACATGAAGTGGCATCTATGGGAGTTCCCCGGTGGCTCAGTGGGTTAAGGACCTGGCATTGTCACTGCTGTGACTCAGGTCACTGCTGTAGTAGCATGGGTTCAATCCCTGGCCTAGGAACTTCCCCATGTCATGTGTATGACCAAAAAAATTGAAAAAAAAGAACTGGTGTCTAGAGCAAAGTAGGGTGTGACAGCAAGCATAGTTTTATGATTTCTCTCCAGCATTCTACACAGTCACCCCATTTCTGATTTGTGTACAGGAAGAGCTGAGGTGACAGTAAATAATATTTTCTTTTGTCTTTTTTTGTTTTTTTGGTCATTTTAGGGCCACACCCATGGCATGTAGAAGTTCCCAGGCTAAGAGTCAAATTGGAGCTGTAGTTGCCAGCTGCAGCACCACAACCATAGCAACACCAGATCCAAAGCACATCAGCAAACTACACCACAGTTCATGGCAATGCTGGATCCTTAAACTATTGAGCAAGGCCAGGGATTGAACCCACATCCTCATGGATACTAGTTGGGTTCATTACCACTGAGCCATAATGGGAACTCCAATAATATTTTCAATTGCTTAAATGTTATGAACCTTCTCCCTTCTAGAGGAATAGAGTGTCTTTGATGAAGCCCAGCAAAATAGCTATGGACCCAAGGCAGACGTGAGAATCCAGGAGCACTGTAACAGGGCGCATAGCTTTTCTCTGTCTCTGGTCCCACTCTTCTGTGAAAGGGCAGGAGGAACTAGGCTGAGCTCACAAACAAAGCTACCCAGCAGTACCCAGTCCCACCCTCACTGTGGCTTCCTGGGTTTTAACCTGTTCCAAAACCTTTTTTATTGTTTTCATGGCTACCACTAAACTTAAGCAATACCTGGACCAGATTATACTCAAGGCGCTTTCCTTCTTACTCAAGCCAAGCCAAAGATACTGCAGCCTTTGCAGTTGCTGGCCACACCCTCAAGGAAAAGGCATGTATGATCTGAGGGTGAAAAGGAAGCAGGAATAATACTTTCTCCGCACCCCCCCCCCCGCCTTTGTCTCATTACACATTTCAAAAGAAATTTACACATGAAAATCACAGTTAGACAATATGGTCTACCTATGACGCTGGCTGCATTTGAAAAGTCCTGAAGAAGCAGGCGTTGCAGAGAGAATGTAAAAGAATACAGCCCTGGAGTTTCTGTGGTGGTGCTGAGGAGGCGAATCCGACTAGTATCCATGAGGATCTGGGTTTGATCCCTGGCCTCACTCAGTGGGTTGGGAATCTGGCATTGCCTTGAGCTGTGGTGTAGGTCACAGATGTGGCTTGGATCTGGCGTTGCTTTGGCAGTGGCGTAGGGTGGCAGCTGAGGCTCTGATTCGACCCCTAGGCTGGGAACTTCCATATGCCCAGGGTGCGGCCCTAGAAAAAGGAAAGAAAAAAAGAGAGAGAGAGAGAATACAATCCTCTAGGAGAACAATTGGTTCATATCTACAGCAATTTATAATGCCCATAGCATTTGAGTGAGCAAATTTTGTCCTAGTTGATTCTTCAATATGTATAAAACGGCATATGCAGAAGGATCGCCAGGGCAGCAGTGTTTTGTAAAGTGAAGATTTGTAAGGAAACAAAGGTAGAGCAGACACTGTCTGGACTTGCCATATTCCCGCGGTTCACCTCTGAGTTCATCTGCAGACAAGGTGGAAATTTACATGCGTCCTGACAAATTTCCCACTTCAAGCCAACTGAATGCCCTCCAGGGCAACCCTCAATCATTGAGAATGGAAGACAGTTTAAGTCTTAGTCTGCCTGGGCTGTCATAACAAAATAGCAGAGCGTGTGACTTAAAAAAACAAATGAATTCTCTCCCAGTTCTGGATGCATGAAGTCCAAAATCGAGGTTCTAGCCCGTTCAGTTTCCGATGAGGACTTGCTTTCTGACTTGCAAATGGCTCCCTTCTCACCACGTTCTCCCGTGGGCTTTCCTCAGCAAGTGTGAGCGGAGGGGAGCATTCTCTGCTGCTGCTTGCTATGAGGACACTAATCTTGTCGGATCAGGGCCCCACCTACAGGACCTCATTTAATCTTTATTGTTTCCTAAAAGCCCCATCTCCAAATACAGCCACACCCAGCATTAGGACTTCGATATAAGAAGAGTTCCCTTTGTGGCCCAGTGGTAACAAACCCAACTAGTATCCATGAGGCTGCCAGTTCGATCCCTGGCCTCGCTCCGCGGGTTAAAGATCCGGCATTGCCGTGAGCTGTGATGTAGGTCGCAGACGCAGCACAGATCCTGTGTTGCTGTGGCTGTGGCGCAGGCTGGCAGCTGCCACTCTGATTTAACCCATAGTCTGGGAACTTCCATGTGCTGCAGGCGCAGCCCTAAAAAGACAAAAAAAAAAAGGAAAGAAAAAAGAAAAAGAATTTGTGGGGTGGGGGGCACAGAGATTCAGTCCATAAGAGCGCATAACATCCCACCTCCTCCATCTTGCAGAATGATGTGTCTGGGGCATGTTCTAGACAATGTCGCAGAAGATCTCCAGGGGCATTTAGCCCAAGTTGTTCTAAATTATGACTTCTTTATTAACCTACCCTTTCATGGCTTTTCTCCTCCCCTCTCACTGAGCTTCCTGGAATCACCTCCCCAAATGCATGAGCTGCAGCCAAGACCTTGTCTCAGGATCTGCTTTGGGGACAACTCAAAATGAAACCATGTTTCAGATGACCAGTGATTTGAACCCAAAGTCATGCCCAGAGGTATTCAGGCCCGCAGGTTGGCCTGTATTCCTAGTTCTTTTTTTTTTTTTTTTGTCTTTTTGCCTTATCCAGGGCCGCACCTGCGGCATGTGGAGGTTCCCAGGCTAGGGGTCTAACAGGAGCTGCAGCCACCGGCCATCGCCACAGCCACAGCAACGCGGGATCCGAGCCGCGTCTGCAACCTACACCACAGCTCACGGCAACGCCGGATCCTTAACCCACTGAGCGAGGCCAGGGATCGAACCCGCAACCTTATGGTTCCTAGTCGGATTCGTTAACCACTGAGCCACGATGGGAACTCCTGTATTCCTAGTTCTGTGGTAAGAGTTCTGTGGTATATTCTGGTTCCTGGCCAGAGCAGCGTGGGCAGTCTGGAGTTGGAGAGACTCTGGAAATTGGTCTGCCCTGGAGAAGAGATGAAGGAATAGGAGGTCAGGCTCATCTGCTGGCACCGGGAACCCTGTCCAGAAGAGGAAATCCCACATCTAACAAGGACATCGGGGACAAGAGGCAGGACTCCAGCCTCGCACGGAACGCAGCGTCTCCAGACGTGAGTCGAACACAGTTACTAAGAAGCCTCCGAAACAAGGCAGAGCTCGAAATTTCAAAATATGTTCTCCCTGGCAAATTGATTTGGAAAGTTAATTTTGGAGAATTATAACCAAGACTGTTCTGATTTTCATCAGCACTGATTAATTGTGCCTGTTTTTAAACTTTCTGTAAATGAAATAATTCAGTATGTCATCATTTTGTGCCCAGCTTCTTACACTCAAAATGATAATTATAAGAGTTCCCCTTGTGGCTCAGCAGAAACGAACCTGACCGGTATCCATGAGGATGAGGGTTCGATCCCTGGCCTCGCTCAGTGGGTCATGGACCCAGCATTGCCGTGAGCGATGGAATAGGTCACAGATGCGGCTCAGATCTGGCGTGGCTGTGGCTGTGGCGTAGGCTGGCAGCTGTAGCTCTGATTCAGTCCTTAGCCTGGGAATTTCCATATGCCGCAGGTGTGGCCCTTAAAATAAAATAAAAAAAATGATGCTTATAAGATTCATCCTTGCTGTTGTGTGCATCTTAAATAGCCTACAAAAAACAATCCCAAACTGATTACAAAGGCAAATCTTGAAAATTTTGATTTTTTTCATCTCTCATAGCAAGGAAAAGAAATATGATATACTCACAAGGAAATACCATGATTTTCAACCTATTTTAATGTTATCAGAAATTCTGATTTCTATGGGAAATGAGTGCAGTCACAGCTTCTCAAATCCCTCCCCATTTGATCTGCTCTCTCACTCAGGGTGAGGGAAAGAATTCCTGAGCTGGTGACTCCCCCAAAACGTTTAAAAATTTGTTTTTTGTGTGTGTTTTGTTTTTTATTTTTGCCGTGCCTGTACCACAGCAGCAACCCGAGAAGCCGCAGTGACAATGCTGGATTCTTAACCTGATACACCACAGGGGCACTCCAGAAAATTTGTGTCTTTATATGTTAACTCTAGGTTTCAATTTTTCCTATTTTTCTTACTTCTTATAATCATGGATAACTGTCTATATTTACGTTATCATCTTTGAAAAATTCTGATTCTGAGCATGTGTCTAGCCCCCTGGGATGAGAAGCAGGTCAGTATTACTTGGTTAAATCTGCTGTCGCTTTCTACCCTGTCAATAAACCTTGCCATTTAGATATTTCTGGAGTTCCTGTTGTGGTGCAGTGGAAGAGAATCCAACTAGGAACCATGAGGTTGCGGGTTTGATCTCTGGCCTCGCTCATTGGGTCAGTGATCCAGTTGTTGCAGTGAGCTGTGGTGTGGGTCACAGACTCAGACTGGATCTGGTGTTGCTGTGGCTGTGGTGCAGGCTGGCAGCTGTAGCTCTGATCCAACCCCTAGCCTGGGAACCTCCATATGCTGAGGGTGCGGCCTTAAAAAAAAAAAAAAGATATTTCTGTACTTCAGTCATAAAGAAACTTCAGGGAAACTAAAATCTTCTGCACAGCAAAAAAAAAAAAAAAAAAAGGAAAGAAAGAAAGAAAAAAGAAAAGACAGTCTTTTCCTTTTCCAGATTATGTATCTGATAAAAGGCTGATATCCAAACAAGGAAGTTCTCACTGTGGGTCAGCCGGTTATGAAACCAGCTACTATCCATGAGGACACAGGTTCGATCCCTGGCCTTGCTCAGTGGTTAAGGATTCAGCTTTGCTGTGGGCTGTGGTGTAGGTCGCAGATGTGGCTCGGATCCAGCATTGCTGTAGCTGTGGTGTAGGCCGGCAGCTGCAACTCTTATTCGTCCCCTAGCCTGGAACTTCCACATGCTGTAGATGAGACCCTAAAAAGCAACAAAACAAAACGAAACAAACTGTGTAAAGAATTCATACTACTCAATACCAAAAAAACCCAAAATAAGCCAATTAAAAAATGGGCAAAAGACCTGAACAAACGTTTTTTTCCAGACAAGGCATACATATGGCCAACAGGTACATGAAAAGATACTCAAAATCACTAACCAACAGGGATATGCAAATAACCACAATGAGATGTTATTCATACCTGTGAGAATGGCTATTATCAGAAAGATAAGCGATAACAAATGTCAGGGAGGATGTGGAGTAAAGGGAGCCCTTGCGTACTATCAGTGGGAATATAAATTGGTACAGCCTCTATGGGAAACAGTATAGAGGTTCCTCAAAAAATAAAAAATAGAACCACCGTGTGATCCAGTACTTTCACTCCTGGGTATTTATCCGAAGGAAATGAAAACACTGACTTGAAAGTATATCAGCACCACCATGTTCATTACAGAATAATAATAGCCAAGACATGGAGACAACCCAAGTGTCCAATGATGGACGAATGGATAAAGAAAGTGTTATATGGGAGTACGCGTCGTGGCTCGGTGGTTTACGAATCCGACTAACAACCATGAGGTTGAGGGTTTGATCCCTGGCCTTGCTCAGTGGGTTAAGGATCCGGCATTGCCATGAGCTGTGGTGAAGGTTGCAGACGCGGCTCGGATCCCGCGTTGCTGTGACTCTGGTGTAGGCTGGGAGCAACAGCTCCAATGAGACCCCCTAGCCTAGGACCCTCCATATGCTGCAGGTGCGGCCCTAAAAAGCAAAAAAAAAAATTGAGATGTACTTGATTCATAACATTATATTACTTTCAGGTGTACAATATAATGATACACTATTTGCATATATTGAGAAATGATGACCATGATAAATCTAGCTAACAACCATCATCACACAGTCACATTTTTTCTTTATGATGAGATAGTTTAAGATCTACTCTCGGAGTTCCCTTCATGGCTCAGTTGTTAACGAATCCGACTAAGAACCATGAGGTTGCAGGTTTGATCCCTGGCCTTGCTCAGTGGGTTAAGGATCCGGCGTTGCCGTGAGCTGTGGTGAAGGTTGCAGACGCGGCTTGGATCCCGCGTTGCTGTGGCTGTGGCGAAGGCCGGCGGCTACAGCTCCTGTTAGACCCCTAGCCTGGGAACCTCCATATGCCGCGGGTGCGGCCTAGATAAA
>PVHT021183554.1:1349788-1465088 GCA_004024745.2 Catagonus wagneri
GCAACCTCATGGTTCTTAGTCGGATTCGTTAACAACTGAGCCATGAAGGGAACTCCGAGAGTAGATCTTAAACTATCTCATCATAAGGAAAAAATGTGACTGTGTGATGATGGTTGTTAGCTAGATTTATCATGGTCATCATTTCTCAATATATGCAAATAGTGTATCATTATATTGTACACCTGAAAGTAATATAATGTTATGAATCAAGTACATCTCAATTTTTTTTTTTTTGTCTTTTTAAGGGCCACACCTGCAGCATATGGAGGTTCCCAGGCTAGGAGATCTAATTGGAGCTGTTGCTCCCAGCCTACACCAGAGTCACAGCAACGCGGGATCCGAGCCGCGTCTGCAACCTACACCACAGCTCATGGCAATGCTGGATCCTTAACCCACGGAGCAAGGCCAGGGATCAAACCCACAACCTCATGGTTCCTAGTCAGATTCCTTTCCGCTGCACCATGATGAGAACTCCTCAATTTTTAACTTAATATATTTGGGGGGAAGCATGTGGAGGTCCCCAGGGCAGGGCTCCCAAGCTGCAGCAGTGACACCACCAGACCCTTAACCCACTGCGCCACCAGAGAATCCCTACATCTTAATTTTTGAAAAAACAAGCTTCAGGAATCTCCTGATATTAGCCGCAAATCTTAATTCCCAATCTTCTCTATCTTATAATCCTTTATTAACGTCAAAGTTAAGAATTGTTGGAGTTCCCACTGTGGCTCAAGAGGATCGGCAGTATCTCTGGAGCACAGAGGGTTAAGGATCTAGAGTTGCTGGTGCTGGAGCATAGGTCACAACTGTGGCTCGGCTCTGATCCCTGGCCTGGGAACTCCATATGCCGTGGGGAGGCCAAAATAGGAGAAAAAAAGTGAATCATTACTAATTTGAGGAGACTTATTTGGTTACGAAGAGACAAAAAGCAAAGCCAATAAAGCCCCTCGTGGCTCAGTGGTTAATGAATCTGACTAGGAACCATAAGGTTGCAGGTTCGATCCCTGGCCTCGCTCAGTGGGTTAAGGTTCTGACGTTGCCATGAGCTGTGGTGTAGGTCACAGACGTGGCTCGGATCCTGTGTTGCTGTGGCTGTGGTACAGGCTGGCAGCTGTAGCTCCGACTGGATCCCTAGCCTGCAAACCTCAATATGCCACAAGTGCTTGCCCTAAAAAGACCAAAAAAAAAAAAAGTGCAACAAATCATAAGGAGATTATAGAATGTTCCAGTTATCATGGCTGCATAACAAATTACCCCAAAGCTCAGTGATGTCAACAGCCATTTCCCAAGCTCACAGATAATAAATAATCTGTACTCTAGAGTCCAGACAGGAATGTGGTGGTTCCACGCGCAGCGTCTGGGGCCTCAGCCGGGAGTCAGTGGCTGGGGTTAGAATCATCTGAACACGAGCGTATTTTACTCACATCTCTGAAGGGTGTTGCTGGCTGTCGGCTGGGAGATCTCGTTTCTTCTGCGCAGATGTCTCTATGTGGCCTCTCAGCACTGGGGCTGATTTGGGCTTCGCACAGCGGGGCTGCATTCCCCAGAGTGAGCAGCCCACAGAGAGAGAGCCAGGCAGCGGGCTTTCATGACCCAGCTTTGGCAGTCACACAGCAGCCCGACTTCTGCTGTACTCGGCTGGCTGGAAAGGTGACAAGCCCTCCGAGCTTCAAGGGGAGGAGAAATAGAATCTACCACTTGACAGCATAATTGCAAGTTCTAGAAGAACATATGGGACCGGCAATATGGTTCTAGCCATTTTTGGAAAATACACATTTCTACAGCATTCTACAGGAAGCCAGGGGCAATATGGAAATGCATATCTTTAACACTATATTTAAAGGGGGGGGGGAGGCAGTTCCCATCGTGGCTCAGTAGAAACGAATCTGACTAGCATCCATGAGGACGCAGGTTCGATCCCTGGCCTCACTCAGTGGGTTAAGGATCCGGAGTTGCCATGAGTTGTGGTGTAGGTCGCAGAGGCAGCTCGGATCTGGCATTGCTGTGGCTCTGGTGTAGACCGGCAGCTGCACCTCCAGTTTGACCCCTAGCCTGGGATCCTCCATATGCCGCAGGTATGGCCCTAAAGAAAAAAAAGGGAGGGGGGAGGCCTAAATGTGATTTCAATGTTATAGACATGTTTCTACTTTACAGGAAACATCCTACTTTAAACCTGCCTCCGTTACATATATAAATAGTCTATTACAAAAGTGGGCTTTATAAATCAGTGATCAGCATCTGTTCCCATCTGCCACGTTCTCTTTGGGCAAGTTCCTCACCCTCTTTGCCTCTGTTTCCTCCTCTGTAAAATGGGAGAACCACCACTTATCTCTCAGAGTTGTTGAGATTAAAAAAAGCAATTGCTTTGAAGGTTCTGGGGGCCGATGGCACTTTCCCAAGATGGTGAGCAATATCTTCTGTCATTTATTTGTCTGCAATATGACCTCACCCCTCCCTCATCAAAAAGTATAATTTCCTCTCTCTGTGAATGGGTGGGTTTGCGATGGCTTCAACCAACAGCCCACAACAGAGGTGATGCAGTAGGGCTTTGGAGGCCGGTACAGACCAAGCCATGCACTTTCTGCCTTGTTTGTTGGAATGTTCACTCCTGGACCCGTGGGCTACCATGTAAGAAGTGTGAAAATGCTGAGGCTCTCAAGTGTAGCTCATCATGAGGCCACACACAAGCCTTCCGGGTGGCAATTCCAATATTTGCATCATCCTGGCCCAGTAGACAGGTGAGCAGATGGAACTTCAGGTGGTTTCAGGCCCTGCTGTTGAGTCATCTCCAAGTTGTGACTCCTGACATCACAGAGCAGAGGCTTCCCCTATATCTGAAGCGTTTCGTTTTGTTTTGTTTTGTTTTGTTTAAGGTTGCACCCATGGCATTATGGAAGATTCCAGGCTAGGGGTTAAATCGGAGCTACAGCTACCAGCCTATGTCACAGCCACAGCAATAGCAGATCCAACCCGTGTGTCTGCGACCTACACCACAGCTCACGGCAACGCCGGATCCTTAACCCACTGAGCAAGGCCAGGGATCGAACCCACAACCTCATGGTTCCTAGTCGGATTCGTTAACCACTGAGTCATGATGGGAACTCCTCCAACTGAAATTCTGACCCATGGAATCTGAAGAGAGAATCAAATGCTTGTTTTATTTATTTATTTATTTATTTATTTATTTATTGACCCGTGCCCACAGCATGTGCAAGGTTCTAGGCCAGGGTGTCGAACACAAGCCACAGCAGTAGCCCAAGCTACAGCAGTGACAAGGCCAAGTCCTGAGCTCTTAGGCCACCAGGGAACTCCTAAAACAATGGTTTAAACTTCTAAGTGGAGTTCCCCTCGTGGCTCAGCGGTAACAAACCTGACTAGTATCCATGAGGATGTGGGTTCAATCCCTGGCTTCACTCAGTAGGCTAAGGATCTGGAATTGCCATGAGCTACGGTGTGGGTTGCAGACATGGCTTAGGTCTGGTGTTGCTGTGGCTGTGGCGGGGGCTGACAGCTACAGCTCAGATTCGAACCCTAGCCTCGGAACTTCCATATGCCACAGGTGGAGCCCTAAAGAGCCAAACAAAATAAGATAAAATAATAAAACAAAACTGCTGAGCTTTGAGAGCCTTTTTTACGCAGCAACAGCAAGATGACACATAGCTATAGAAGTCAGTTCTTTCTTCTTTTCTTTCTGAAATTAGGAACCTATAAGGACAGCGGCTTTGGAAGGAGCCGCAACAAACATTACATAATACACATACTGCCAAAAGAAGTGGGGGAGCAGGGGCCAGAGAGCCAGTCATTCCTGGCAGAGCTGCAGCAGACTCTGTGCCAGCAGGCAGGTGCCAAGTGTTTAGGGCTGGGCAAAGGGTGAGGAAAGGAAAGTTCATTTGGGGCCAACACATCACGACTCAGCAGGGAACAGGTCCGGGGTGCTTGCCAGCCTCAGTAGCATGACGCACTTGGGTAAAGGGAAGGACCTAGTTTGTTTATTTCAGAGACCTGGAGTGTTGAGATGCAATGGTGGCTTAAAAGTAAAGGAAGTGAGATTGGCTGTGGGATTCAACTCAAGGCACAGTAACCCCACAGGCCGTATGCATCATTCAAAGGAAGCTGGTGCACTTGGCTTGCGTAGGGCTTTCGTTGGTATCTAAGATGATCAAAAGCAACGGACAAGACAAAACATCAGGTCTTTGTAGGTTGAAAGTCTTCCTAAGGAAGCACCTCGCAGTCTTGCCATTTCCAGTGTATTTCCCAGAAGGAAACTGCTGTCGCATGCAAACTGGGTAACTGAGAACTTCACAGACTGTTTACAAAGATGTGGACAGGTGAAGGGAAAGCAAAACGATGGTGCAGTAGGGGTTCCCGTCATGGCTCAGCGGTTAACGAATCCGACTAGGAACCACGAGGTTGCAGGTTCGATCCCTGGCCTTGCTCGGTAGGTTAATGATCCGGCGTTGCCGTGAGCTGTGGTGTAGGTTGCAGACGCGGCTCGGATCCCGCGTTGCTGTGGCGAAGGCCGGCGGCTACAGCTCCTGTTAGACCCCTAGCCTGGGAACCTCCATATGCCGCGGGTGCGGCTCTATATAAAAGGCAAAAAGACAAAAAACAAACAAACAAAAAAAAGAGTGGGGAGCCACTTACAGCCCGAGGCCTGAAGGGTCAATAAGCAGCAGGAGCTACGTAGGAGAATAACAGCCTCTTGGTAGAAGCTCTGGCTTTCAGCAGAAGGATGCACCCAGTCTACAGCAACCTTCAGGGAGGAATCCAGGAAGTTCTCCAGCCTTACTCTCCTGCCATCACCCTTTGTGGCTGAATCCAAAGGGAAGGGGCCTACTGAAGCAGACCACAGAGGCTAGATTATACTTTCGGAGGAAAACTACTTCTTTTGCTTATGTGCAGTATGAAAAATCCCAGGGATAGAATTTGATTGGCCAGGCTTGGATCAATCAATATCCTTGGAACCAATCAGCTGTAGCTGAGTGAGGAAAGGGAGGGAGGACAAATAATATAAGAAAGAGCAGGTTCCCAAATAGACATGGGGGTAGGTAAGGATGGGTATCAATTAAATTTTGCTATTTTATAAACCATCCCCAAACAGCAACCATTTAGTTTTTATTTTTCAGCCACACCTGAAGCATGCAGAAATTCTTTAGCCCAGGATGGAACCTGTGCCACAGTAGTGACCTGAATCACAGCCGTGACAATGCCACATCCTTAACCACTAGGTCACCAGGGAATTCCAGCAACTGTTTAATTTGCTCACAGTTCTATTGCTCAGATGGGCATGTTGTCTGCCCGGGCCTGCCGTGCTGGGCCTGGATGGTCTAGGATGGCCTCACTCAGATTTCCGGCGGTTGGTAGGCCGACTGGTTTGGGGGTGGGGAGGGGTAGAGCGAAGCAGTCCACCCACATGTCTGGCATTTAGTTTGATATCAGCTGGGGTGCGAGGATGACTTGGCCCTGTGTTATCCATCAGCCAGCAGGCTAACCTGGGCTTGCTTCTGTGATGGCAGAAGAGCTCACAGCACCGTAGGTAAGCCCCGGTGCGCTTTTCAAATCTCTGTTTGCACCTCACTTACAATGTGCCGTTGGACAAAGAAAGTTATACAACTAAGTCCGGATTCAAGTCACCAAAAAATTGATTGCACTTCTTTGCCCCCCTGCTCACCCCCGCTTTTTAGGCCGCACCTGTGGCATAAGGAAGTTCCCGGGACAGGGATTGAACTGGAGGTGCAACTTCTGGCCTGGGCCACAGCCATAGCAATGTGGGATCCGAGCTGTGTCTGCGAGCTACACTGCAGCTTGTGGAAACGCCGGATCCTTAACCCACTGAGAAAAGCCAGGGATCTAACCGCATCCTCATGGATACTAGTTGGGTTCTTAACCCACTGAACCGTGACAGGAACTGCTGACTCCACCTCTTGATGGGGAAATTTGCAATACATCGAGGTTGTTTTCTTTACCCCCAATAAATCAGTGACGGAGTGCCTGTTGTGGCTCAGCAGAAACGAATACGACTACTATCCATGAGGATGCAGGTTCGATCCCTGGCCTTGCTCAGTGGGTTAAGGATCCAGCGTTGCCATGAGCTGTGGTGTAGGTCCCAGACATGGCTCAGATCTGGCATTGCTGTGGCTGTGGCGTAGGCCAATGGCTACAGCTCTGATTCTATCCCTAGCCTGGGAATCTCCATATGCCACGGGTGCGGCCCTAAAAAAAGACAAAATAAAATAAAATAAAATAATATAAATCACTATGTGTGTGTGTGTGTGTGTGTGTGTGTGTGTGTGTGTGTGTAGGGGTGTGGTGAAGTGACAGTGGAAATTTTCAGAGAGAATGATGCAGACAAGCCAGCTAATTGTGACTGTACATATAAACCGAATTCCCTAAAATTATTCTGAAACTTCCACTTGGCCTTAGTAATAAATGCACAATCTCAAAGACGGGATATGTCACGTTATAAACAGAGGTACGATGGAATGACAGCATGTACGTAAATGGCCAGTTAAGTTCCCCAGTTTGCCTCAGATGATCATGAGAGGCTAGTTAGCCATTTCCTGGCCTTAGCGTATTTCCGTTATGAACGTTGTCCCAGGTTTTGTTTTAGGAGCTTTGGCAGCTTCCGAAAAACCAACCGTTTTGCTGGAAAGTGTTGTGAAAAATCAGATCCTGCTGTCTGCTAGTCATCACTGTGCCCTTTCCAAGAACTGGCTCTCCAAAACAATATTTTCTAATGCTCTTTGGCTAAAAATAACTACAAAAGACTAGACTCATTGCTTCTAGGGGTCGAGCCACAACCACTGCAGCAGCAACGCTGAGGGGTTATGCTGTGGGCCATAAGGGAAGTCCTCATTGCTTCTATAGATTACTCGATAGATGGATCTAGAACAAAGACCAAATGCATCAGCAATCTGGTGTCTTAGAACTGTTGTTTGGGGGGTAAGCTACTTTATAAATAAAGAGGGACATAAGCTTTCAATAGCATCATTGTGTAACGACTAAGAGCGTCGACTCTGGAGTCAGAGATCAGGGTTCAAATCCTGACTTTTGAACTCAGCCTGACCTTGGGCAAGTTTAACCTATGCGCCTCAATTTCCTTACCTTTATTCTATTTTTTTGCCTTTTTTTTTTGAGGGGGGGAGCGCGTACCTGTGGCAATGGAAGTTCCCAGGCTAGGGTTTAAATCAGAGCTGCAGCTGCAAGCTTACACCACAGCCACAGCCATGGCCACGCCAGATCCGAGCCACATTTGTGAACTTTCTGGCAGCTTGCAGCAATGCCAGATCCTTAACCCACTGAGCGAGACCAGGGATCGAACCTACATCCTCATGGATACCAGTCAGGCATCTTCTCACAGATACTGTTGAGCCACAACAGGAACTCCTCAATTTCCTTCACTTTAAATGAGATGTAATAATAGAATCTACCCCCTTATAACTGTCACAAGGACTAAATAAGTTAATATTTCTGAAATTCTGGAGTTCCCGTCACGGCTCAGCAAAATTGAAGCCAACTAGTATCCACGAAGACACGGGTTCGATCTCTAGCCTCGCTCAGAGGGTCAGGGATCCAGCATTACCATGAGCTGTGGTGTAGGTTGTAGACAAAGCCCGGATCCCGCGTTGCTGCAGATGCGATATAGGCCAGCAACTGTAGCTCCGACTGGATCCCTAGCCTTGGAACTTCCATAGGCCACGGGTGTGGCCCTAAAAAGACCAAAAAAAAAAAGAAAGAAAATTCCAAAGTTATGACCCCTGCTTGGGATGGAACCAGTTACACTCAGTTGGAAGCCTTCTTGGAAATGCCAGTAGGTCATGAGGATGGTGATCTGGATCCCGAGTCATCAGCAAAAAGACCATGACCTTTTCCCTTGCTGATTAAGAGCAACAGCAGCTCAGGGAGAGGAGGGTAATGAAACAGTATTCAGTCTATTTGCAGATTGCTCTTTGCTGCCTAAGGCTGCGGACAGAGGTGGAGAGTGTCAATATTGTGGTTGAGAACATGTCAGAGGATTTGAATCAGCAGCTTTCTCAGTCTCCTCTTTCCATAAGCTGTGTTTTTGAGTGAACTCAAGCGCTTATAAACTGTTATGAAATCACAGTCTGGATATATCCACCCACACATGTAAGCCAGCCTTGGCTTTCTTGAGCTATCAAAAAAGCAGCTACATTCAAAAGAGTAAGTATCTGATATAATTATTCAAGAGACCTTCTTAAATAGGCCAATTCTCTACCTTGCATTCTTTAAAAGAATTTCAAGGAATACAAGGTAAATTTAAATGACTAAAGAGAGGAATTCCCATCGTGGCACAGAGGAAACAAATCCGACTAGGAACCATGAAGCTGAGGGTTTGATCCCTGGCCTCGCTCAGTGGGTTAAGGATCTGGCATTGCCGTGAGCTGGGGTGTAGGTCACAGATGCAGCTCAGATCCTGCAATTGCTGTGGCCGTGGTGCAGACTGGTGGCAGCTCCGATTCATCCCCTAGCTTGGGAATTTTCACATGCGGGTGTGGCCTAAAAAAAATAAAAAAAAAAATTTCAGTGACTAGAGAGAAATGAGCAAATTCTTTAGCGGCAGCATTGGAGCAGTTAATTAAATCACAAGGCTTTGTTTTGAGATCGATCAAATCACCACCTGCCCCACCCCAAATCCTCACCTCAGCCTTCATCTCTCATCGTCCCTGCCATCTACAGAGCAAACGCAAATATTCGTTGAGTAAAAGAATGGACGGCTTCTTCCATGTAACTGACCTCACAAAACCCTTTATCAGGAAGTAAATACTCCATGAACTCAGAGTGTGCAGATGTTTCTGACTGGTGTGCAGATTTGAAGGGAGATTTAACCTAGCAAAACAGATCCAAAATCTAGCTCAGATAAGGGCTCCATTCCAACCGATCTGTAATCACTAACACTCTAAGGATAGGGAACCCCAGAAAAACGAAAATAAGGATTTTTTTTCCTACTGAATAGTTTGCATCATTTGTAACCTCACTCTCAGTCTTTGTCATTTGATTCTTTCTCTCTCTCCTTCCCCCCTCCAAAAAAGGGGGCTGGGCAGTTCCCATTGTTGCTCAGAGGTAGTCTATCCGACTAGTATCCATGAGGACGAGGGTTCGATCCCCGGCCTCACTCAGTGGGTTAAGGAACCGGTGTTGCTGTGAGCTGTGGTGTAGGTCACAGAGGCACCTTGGATCTGGCGTTGCTGTGGCTGTGGCGAAGGCTGGCAGCTACAGCTCTGATTCTGCCCCTAGCCCGGGAACTGCCATAGGTCATGGGTGCGGCCCTAAAAAGCGACACAACAAAAAATAAAAAGGAGTTTCCCTCAGGCTTTGTTGCCTCATTGGCCACATTTTACAAAAACAGTTTTTTAGAAAATGCTAAGTGTGTCCCTTAAAACAGGATTTATTTCTGGGTTCTCTGAGGTTGCACGAAATTTCTACTGCATTGAACTCTGGCCACAGCTTGGAAAGGATGAACAGCACTGGTGAAGGAGGAAAGGCCAGCTCTGGATTAGATTAATGGGGTTGAGACATTTGTTATTCTTAAGAAACAAGCTGGGGCAAATGGTAAGATTCAGGCATCCTGTTCAGGTTATTGCGTTTGCAGCAAGAATGTGTCTTTTTACATTTGTGCCTCACCTGAGTGCAGTACTGTGTGGCTGCAACACAGAATGTCCCAAGCTTAATGGCACCAAACAACCATTGTTTTTTACTTTTTTGGGGGGTTGTTTTTCTTGGAAAATACAAGGTGCCAGACTGGGCATAAAATACATTTTACTTCTTTGGTTTGTTTTATTTTTGTTTTTCAATGGTAATTATTTTTAATTTTTAAAAATTTCAATCAATTATTTACTTATTTGATTAGAGCGAAGCTGGAATCTTGTTGTGGCTCCGGGGAACGAACCTGACTCGTATCCATGAGGACTCGGGTTCAATCCCTGGTCTCGCTCAAAGGGTTAAGGATCCGTTGTTGCCACGAGCTGTAGTGTAGCGTGGATCCAGTGTGAGCGTGGATCCCACGCTGCTATGGCTGTGGTGTAGGCTGGCAGCTGCAGCTCTGATTCGACCCCTAGCCTGGGAACTTCCATATGCTACAGGTTCAGCCCTAAAAAAGCAAAAATAAATAAATACAGTTGATTTACAGTGTTGTACCAATTTCTGCTGTACAGCAAAATGATCCAATCATACATAAATACACATTCCCTTTCTTATATTATCTTCCGTCATGGTTTATCCCAAGAGACTAGATATAGTTCCCTGTGCTATACAGTAGGATCTCATGGCTTATCTATTCTAAACGTAATCATTTTACTTTTCCGCTTTTCCGTGTTCTTTTTTTTTTTTTTTTTTTTTTTTTGCCGTGTTCCAGGGCCAGGGATAGAACCCACACCACAACATCAGGGAAAATGCTAGGTCCTTAACCTAATGAGCCACCAGGGAACTCGCACTTTACTTTTTCTCATATGGTAGTGCAGAGGCTAAAAATATCTCTGGATTTTGAATCTGTTTGCTTAGTTGAACAGAAACAGTGAATATACTTTGCCATATAGACTGGTGAGAGGGAAAAAAATAACCCTTTGTTTATTAACAGAGTCAAGACAGAGAAAGTGAGAAGACTGGTAAGTACATATACTTTGATAATAAGCATCCCTCCTTTAAACCTGAGACTAGATTAAATCTGAACTGGGAGAAGTTAGCTGAATGGGAGGGGAAGCTTGGTCAGATCAACAAACAGACTCTCAGAGAGTTCCCGTTGTGCTTCAGCAGGTTAAGAACCCAACATAGTGTCTGGGAGGATGCAGGTTCGATCCCTGGCCTCCCTCAGTGCGTTAAGGATCCGGCACTGCTGCAAGCTGCCGCGCAGGTCACAGATGTGGCTCAGATTCTGCATTGCTGTGGCTGTGGTGTAGGCCGGCAGCTGCAGCTCCCATTCAACCCCTAGCCTGGGAACTTCCATATGCCGCAGGTGTGGCCCTAAAAAGCAAAATAAATAAATAAGCTGACTCAGGGAGAAGCTTGGGGAAAAAAACAAATCTGCTAAAGCCAAGGATAACTGCAGCAGAAAATCTCTCTGGAGAATCCGTCTCGAACCAATAATCGAATCCTTGGGTTAAGTGTAGCATTAATGCCTAACATCTTTTTCCCTCCTAGAACCCAATTATCCACCTGTTTAGAAGCTAGCTGGAAGAGAGTTTCCTTTCTTTCTTCCTTCCTTCCTTCCTTTCTTTCTTTCCTTCTTTTTTTGGCTTTTTGTCTTTTTAGGGCCACACCTGCAGCATATGGAGGTTCCCAGGCTAGGGGCTGAATTGGAGCTACAGCTGCCTGGCTATGCCACAGCCACAGAAACGTGAGATCTGAGCTGAGTCTGTGACCTACACCACAGCTCAGGGCGATGGCGGGTCCTTAACCCACTGAGTCAGATTCATTTCTGCTAAGCCACCATGGGAACTCTGCAAACCACGTTTTGAGAAACCTTGGTACAGGGTTCTTTTCCTCCAGAGCATTTGCCTCATTTTGTAATGATAGGTTCTTTCATTCCTTATTTCAGTGGTTCTCAAACCTCTGTGTACAGCCAAATTCCCTGGAGGCCTCGTTAAAACACACAATGCTGGCATCCGCCCCAGAACTTCTGAATCAGCGAGTTTAGGATAGGGCTAAAAATTTGCATTTCTTTTTTTCTTCTTCCTCTTCATTTTTGTTTTTTAGGGCCGTACCCATGACATATGGAAGTTCCCAGGCTAGGGGTTGAATCGGAGCTACAGCTGCCAGCCTCCACCACAGCGACAGCCACATGGGATCCAAGTCTCATCTGCGACCTACACCACAGCTCACAGCAACATCAGATCCTTAACCCACTAAGCGAGGCCAGGGATCAAACCTGCATCCTCACGGATCCTATTCGGATTTATTTCCACTGGGCCAGAACAGGAACTACCAAGAATTTGCATTTCTAACAAGTTCTTAGATGATGTTGACTGACATTTTGGGCCAGATAATTCTTTTTTTTTTAATTATTTTTATTTTTTTATTTTTATTTTTGCCTTATCTAGGGTCGCGCCCACGGCATATGGAGGTTCCCAGGCTAGGGGTCTAACAAGAGCTGTAGCCGCCGGCCTTCGCCACAGCCACAGCAACGCAGGATGCGAGCCGCGTCTGCAACCTACACCACAGCTCACGGCAACGCCGGCTCCTTAACCCACTGCGCAAGGCCAGGGATCGAACCCGCAACCTCATGGTTCCTAGTCGGATTCGTTTACCACTGAGCCATGACAGGAACTCCTGGGCCAGATAATTCTTTACCACAAAGAGGTTGTTCTGTGTATCAGAGGGTGTGTAACATCATTTCTGGCCCCTACTCACTAAATGCCAGTAGCAATACCTCCAGTTATGACAAATGACCTCAGACATTTCAAGATGTCCCCTGGAAGGCAAAATGGCCCCTAGTTGACTCTAGTCATCTTAGAGTGACTATTTGCTCTATGTCCACCTCCTGTATTCTCTAAACTTCACAAAAGCAGGAGCCCCATTATTGTATTCCCAGTGCCTCATGTAGGCACTCAGCAGATATTTGTTCAACAAATGAAGGAGTCTAATTCCAACAGAGTTTAAGACCCTTCCGCGCTTCTTTCTTATTTTTTTTGGTCTTTTATTGCCTTTATCTAGAGCCGCACCGCGGCATGTGGAGGTTCCCAGGCTAGGGGTCTAACAGGAGCTGTAGCCGCCGGCCTTCGCCACAGCCATAGCAACGCGGGATCCGAGCCGCGTCTGCAACCTACACCACAGCTCACGGCAACGCCGGATCCTTAACCCACTCAGCAAGGCCAGGGATCGAACCCACAACCTCATGGTTCTTAGTCGGATTCGTTAACCACTGAGCCAAGAAGGGAACTCCCCAAGCTTCTTTCTTTTATGCAACACTTTCCTTGTATCTGCTCTCTGGTCACCACAATGTGCGAAAAGAAATTTTCCTGTGGGAATTCCCATGACTCAGTGGTTAACGAACCTGATGAGTATCCATGAGGACTCGGGTTCGATCCCTGGCCTCGCTCAATGGGTTGGGGATCTGGCGTTGCTGTGAGCTGTGGTGTAGGTTGCAGCTCTGATTCGACCCTTAGCCTGGGAACTTCCATGTGCCGTGGGTACAGTTCTTAAAAAAAACACAAAACAACGAAATCTTCCTGCAGCTACTCTACCCAGAACAGCAAGGACTTGCTTCCAAGTTTCTTTGACCAGGGACGTAGGAGTTGAAGACATTCCCCAGTCTCTGGAGTGGTTAATTGGGATATCATATTAATTGTCCCAGAAAGGGAAGAAAAAGAGGTTTTCTTTTCCAGGATAAGGTGCAGGATAATGTTAGATTCCCCAGCCTGGCCACATTTAACTCCACCACCCCATCAGGAGAAGAAAAGGCTGTAGATCCAGCCCCTGCCCACAAAAGGTTTCCTGAGGGGGCAGTGGGGGACGTAACCAAGAAAACCATTGTGGTTCAGCAGGTTACAAACCTGACAGCATCCATGAGGATGTGGGTTCAATCCCTGGTCTCGCTCAGTGGATTAAGGTTCTGGCATTGACACAAGCTGTGGCGCCGGTCATGGATGTGGCTTGGTTCCCGAGTTGCTGTGGCTGTGGTGTAGGCCGGCAGCTGCAGCTCCAATTTGACCCCTAGCCTGGGACCTTCCATATGCCATAGGTGCAGCCCTAAAAAGACAAAAAAAAAAGATTTCCTGAGAGTTGGTGGGACCTCAGTGGATGGGTCTGTGTGGACAGATGTCTGTGGAGGATTGGAGTGGCAGTAAGGATCTCAGTGTCCAAGCCTGGGGTCACTGAGCTCCCCCATAAACCACCCAGAGTGGCAAGGCCCAGCCGTTAATGACTAGGCCTCCAGTCTTTTTTTCTGTACTATTATTATTATTATTATTTTGCTTTTTTGGTCTGTGCTTGCGGCACATGGAGGTTCCCAGGCTAGCAGTCGAATCACACCACAGCCACAGCAGCGCCAGATCCGAGCTGCCTTTGCGACCTACACTACAGCTCAAGGTTATATCAGATTTTAACCCACTGAGCCAGGCCGGCCAGGGATGGGGCCTGCATCCTCATGGGTACTAGTCGGGTTCATTACCGCTGAGCCACAGCTGAAACTCCCTGCACTTTTAGATAGCATTTCCATGCTTTAACAGTGAGACCCTGGAAAAAATATCTGAACCAAAAGCACGAGTCAATAATGAGAACTTTCTGAACTGTGACAGGCTGCTAGAAAGAGGACACTGCTTTGGGCCAGAGTACTGCTGCTCTCCAATGACAGAATCTTACAGAGGGCCGACTGTCACATCCAAACACAGCTGGCGCGGAGGAGAGGCAGAGAGGCTGAGGATTCAGAGGCTGGGCGGGCAGCAAGCAGGAGCTGGGAGCTTGCAGAATTGGTGTCAGAGTCTGTTCCTGCTCCTGCCTGTTTCATTTCCTCCTCCTGTCGCATTATCACTAAATCTGGGGCCTCCTGGTTAGAGTAACCATGGAATAAATTGTTCCATTCTGGGCCACAAACAGCTTGCTCTTTGTGCCAGCCAGGTCTTCAGGCCAGATTTTGTGAAGGCCGGAGGGGGGTTGAAAAGTTGCTCATTCACCTGTGGGGAGATTAGCAATCCATTGTACTTTCAGGACTGTGAGAAGGAAATTCTCATAGGGTGGGTAATGGAGCAGAAGTTCCTGGCTCAGGCAGAGTGTGGGTGTCACTCTATGCTGCCTTTCCAGATTAATGGACTCTTCGCAGGATGTTATAGAAGTTACTTGAGGAGTTCCGTTGTGATTCAGTGGCGACGAACCCAACTAGCATTCATGGGGATGCAGGTTTGATCCCTGGCCTCGCGCAGTGGGTCAAGGATCCTGTGTACCCGTGAGCTGTGGTGTGGGTCACAGATGCGGCTCGGATCCTGCATTGCTGTGGCTGTGGTGTAGGCTGGCAGCTGTAACTCTGATTAGACCCCAAGCCTGGGAACTTCCATATGCCTTGGGTACAGCTCTAAAAAGAAAAAAAAAATGACCAGGGAATATGATAACTATATTGGCACAATTCACAGGCCAGGAGCCAGATGTAGGAGGGGGTTTGGGACTGGCCCACACACGCAGAAGTACACGGAATGATTAGCCAACGGGGATCTGCTGTGGAGCACAGGACATTCTACCCAATATTCTGTGATAATCTATGTAGGAAAAGAATCTGAAATGTGTGAACTGAGTCACTTCATTGTACAGCAAAAACTATCACAATTATCAGTGGGTTAATGATCCGGCGTTGCTGTGAGCTCTGGTGTAAGCTGAAGACGTGGCTCAGATCCCACGTCTAAAAAGCAAAACAAAGGCAGGAAAGAAAAAAAGATTTTCTCCTAATTCCCTGAAACAAACACTCCTCTTTTAGTTTTCCTTTTTTTTTTTCCTTTTAGGGCTGCACCTGCAGCATACGGAAGTTCCCAGGCTAGTGGTCAAATCGGAGCTACAGCAGCCAGCCTACACCACAACCACGGCAATGCCAGAGCCGAGCCGAGTCTTTGACCTACACCGCAGCTCATGGCAATGCCGGAGCCTTAACTCACTGAGCAAGGCCAGGGATCGAACCCGCGTCTTTATGGATAGTAGCCAAGTTTTTCACTGCTGAGCCACAACCGGAACTCCCTCGGTTTTAGTTTTTCTGATTAAATGTTAATGCAGAAACTGTTGTTTTGATCCCCATTATTCATTTTCTCTAAGCTTTTTTCTTATTTTTTTGTCCCCACTGAGGGTTTATGGAAGTTCCCAGGCCACGAATCAAATCCAAGGGGCCGCTGTGACCCATTTCACTGGGCTGAGGACAAAGCCCCGGCAGAGACAACGCTAGATCCTTAGCCGTCTCTGGCACCTCGGGAAGTCCTTCTCCCTAACTTTTAACTGGACCCGTGGCTCATTTGAGTGAAGATATTTCATTCCCAAGCTTCCTGTACTAGATACGGCCACGTTACTAAATGTTTTTATTTCTGTTTTGTTTTTTAGGGCCACGCCTGCAGCATATGGAATCTCCCAGGCTAGGGATCAAATCTGAGCTGTAGCTGCTGGCCTATGCCACAGCCACAGCAACACCAGATCCGAACCGTGTCTGTGACCTACACCACAGCTCATAGCAATGCTGGATCCTTAACCCACTGAGCGAGGCCAGGGATCAAACCTGTATCCTCACAGTTACTAGTTGGGTTCTTTATCGCTATGTCACAATGGAAACTCCTTGAAATAGTTTTTCAGTCCCCAGCCTGGGAACTTCCACATGTCGCAGATGTGGTAAAAAAAAAAAAAATAAAAAATAAACAAACCAACCAAAAAAACCCTTTTCTGAATTCACTAAGTTTGTAAGACTGGAAGGAAGTAGATTTGATTTAAGTTTATTCATTTATTTACCATGTGTCAGGCCCAGAGGTACACGTATAGATAAACCAGAAACAAATGACTGATGCAGTCCTGTCCTCATAGATACTAAAATAAATCTCCCATAATTCCTGTTGTGGCTCAGCAGAAATGAATCCTACTAGTATCCATGAGGATGTGGGTTCGATACCTGGCCTTGCTCAATGGGTTAAGGATCCGGCATGGCTGTGAGCTGTGGTGTAGGTCATATATGCGGCTGGGATCTGCTGTTGCTGTGGCGTAGGCCGGCTGCTGTAGCTCCGATTCAACCCCTAGCCTGGGAACCTCCACATGCCACGGATGTGGCCCTAAAATGACAGAAGACAAAAAAAAATAGGTGTTCTGTGAGGAGAAAGAGACAGGTGGGAGAAGTCATTAGGAGGACTTGGGAATGTTCAGAGCTGGATGTGTGGAAAGAGATGTCAAGGAAGACACTTGGGTTTCTTCACCTGACGGACGGTGATATTATTAAGTGAGGTGGGAGGAAAACAAACCAGATTTGAGGATGAGGATAAGATGAAGGGATTTTTCTTGAGGCCAGTTTTGAACAAGTTGATGTTGAAATGCCTTTGAAATAGCCAAATGAAATAGTCATAAAGGGGATTGAAAAAAAAAAAAAAAACGGCTCTGGATTCACTTAGAAGTGAGAACTGTGTTGGTTAGAACTGAAGCTACAAGCAGGAATGAGATCACCTAGGGAGATGTATAAAAAGGGGTAAGAAGGGAGGTTTTTTTTTTTTTTTTTGTCTTTTTACCTTATCTAGGGCTGCACCCGCGGCATATGGAGGGTCCCAGGCTAGGGGTCTAACAGGAGCTGTAGCTGCCGGCCTACACCACAGCCACAGCAACGCGGGATCCGAGCCGCGTCTGCAACCTACACCACAGCTCACGGCAACGGCGGATCCTTAACCCACTGAGCAAGGCCAGGGGTCGAACCCACAACCTCATGGTTCTTAGTTGGATTCATTAACCACTGAGCCACAACGGGAACTTCAAGAAGGGAGCTTTTAATTCACTGGTGCTGACCAGCCATGTAGGGTAGCAGAAACTGGCAAAGGAAACCGAGCCTGACTGGCCAGGAAAGAAGAAAGAAAACCTGGAGCTGGTAGAGACCTGAAAGCTAATCAGGAGAGCATTTCAAAGAAAAGGTGTTCAACACGGTCAAATAAAATAAGCCTGAAAACCACCTGTGAAATTTAGTATAACGGTGATGACTCAAATTTGAATGTTTTGCAGGAATGATGATGTGAAAGTTGGATTGGGAGTTCCCGTCGTGGCTCAGTGGTTAACGAATCCAACTAAGAACCATGAGGTTGCGGGTTCGATCCCTGGCCTTGCTCAGTGGGTTAAGGATCCGGTGTTGCCGTGAGCTGTGGTGTAGGTTGCAGACGCGGCTCGGATCCCGCGTTGCTGTGGCTGTGGCGAAGGCCGGCGGCTACAGCTCCTGTTAGACCCCTAGCCTGGGAACCACTATATGCCGCGGGTGAGGCCCTAGAAAAACGCAAAAAGAAAAAAAAAAAAAAAGAAAGAAAGAAAGTTGGATCGGAGGCAATCAGAAAGTGAATGGTAAGAACATGAAAGCAGAGGATGCAAAATTCTTTTGAAAATTAACGAAGAGGTGGGGGAGCTAAGGCAAAAGCTAGAGTAGGACATAGGACTGAGGGATGGTTGATTTTGTTTCGTTTTTACGGCAAATGAATAGCCAGAACAAACAGAAAATCTATAAATAGACTCAAATACACACGGACATTCATTTATTTATTTATATATTTATGGCCACACGCATGGCATATGGAGGTTCCCGGGCCAGGATTTGAATCTGAGCCACAGCTGCAAACTAGCTGCCACAATGCCGGATCCTTTAACCTACTATCCAGGGCTGGGGATCAACCTGAGCCTCTGCAGTGACCAGAGTCACTGCAATCAGATTCTTCTTCTTCTTTTTTTTTAATGATTTTTATTTTTTCCATTATAGTTGGTTGCAATCAGATTCTTAGCCCACTATTCGAAAGCAGGAATTCCCACATGGAAATTTAGAATATGATAAAAGTAGCATTTAAACCATTTAATAAATGGTGTTGGGATGCCTAAATAGCCATGTGTAAATTATAAAATTGGATCTACATCTCATAACATATACAAAAATAAATGCCAAATGGATTGGATATCTACATGTAAAAATGAGTCTACAAATTCTAGAAGAAAACACGGTGAATTCCTTTGTATCTTGAGGGTGGGAAAAGGTATTTCTTTCTTTCTTTTTTTTTGTCTTTTTAGGCCCGCACCTTTGGCGTATGGAAGTTCCCAGGACAGGGGTAGAATCAGAGGTTCAGCTGTTGGCCTACACCTCAGCCACAGCAACATGGGATCCGAGCCGAGTCTTCAGCCTCACCACAGCTCACAGCAAGTCCAGATCCCTGACCCACTGAGGGAGGCCAGGGATCAAACCCGCATCCTCACGGATACTGGTTGGATTCATTGCCGCTGCACCAGAACCCAACTCCAATAAATATGATTATTTAAAAAGAAGATGCTTTTGCATAGCTAAAAACACACAGCAAACAAATAAAAAACCTATTAGAAACAAATTCAAAAGATCGATGGCGGGAGTCCCCATTGCGGCTCAGTGGTCATGAACCTGACTAGTATACATGAGGATTCGGGTTCCAGCCCTGGCCTCACTCTGTGGGTTGGGGATCCAGCGTTGCCTGTTGCCGTGAGCTGTGGTACAGGTCACAGACTTGGCTTGGATCCCACGTTGCTGTGGCTATGGCACAGGCTGGCAGTTGCAGCTCCGCTTCGACCCCTAGCCTGGGAACTTCTATATTCTGCAGGTGCAGCACTAAAAAAACCAAAACCAAAACCAAACCAAACAAAAGATCAGTGGCAAGCTTGGAGGAAATAATGCAATATGTGTTATACACATTATGTACATTACAGGAAAAGGAGCAGCTAAAGATATAGATGTAAAGATATAAATGTAAAGAACAGTTGAGAGGGAGCGAGTGGCTAGAGAAAGGGAGAGGAGGAAGGGAAGCTCACTAGTGTCATGACCTACGAAGTTGCAGGAGAGAGGACAAGGCCCAGAAAGGTGACAAGGGACAGTCCGTGATGTCTGTGTTACCTGGAGGTGACCCGGGTCTGGATGGGGCTGGATGTTTACTTTTCTTTTCTTTTCTTTTTTTGCTTTTTAGGGCCATACCTGAGGCATATGGAGGTTCCCAGGCTAGGGGTTTAATTGGAGCTATAGCCGCCAGCTTATGCCACAGCCACAGCAACTCGAGACTCGAGCTGCATCTGCGACCAACACCACAGCTCACGACAACACCGGATCTTTGACCCACTGAGCGAGGCCAGGGATCGAACCTGCATCCTCATGGTTACTAGTCAGATTTGTTAACCACTGAGCCACAACGGGAACTCCGGGGCTGGCTGTTTAATAGCATTAGGAAGCAAGTTGGGACTGGTCGTGGTGAAGGGAAGGAGGCTGTGCTGAGCAAAGAAATGCCAGGAAAGGTCAGGCCCCGTTGAGTTCGTAGAGTTGGAGAGGGTGAACTTACAAAAGAGCCATTGTGCTCCATGAGTGACTTCTCCCAGCAGTCCTTGAAAACCGAGTTATTTGACTATTTGCTTTCTCCTTGGAGTGGGTATGGGGGTGGGAGGAAGAAGTTCCTTCTAATTCAACTCCGTCTTCGTGAGAAATTTTTTCTAGAGATCCAGGAGGAGGGAGGAAAATAAGGATGTGCCGGTAGAAAGCAGTTAAATTACATGACGTGTATGTCCACTGAATGCATCAAGCGTCAGGTGAGACAGATGAGCCGTGCAGACACAGAGAGAGACAGAGGAACTCAGAAGATTCTGGGAGGAATGTTAGGGACGGCTGTTAGAAGAAGTCTGGTGGGGAGTTCTCTTTGCGGCTCAGTGTTAACAAAACTGACTGGGACCCATGATGTTGCAGGTTCAATCCCTGGCCTTGCTCAGTGGGTGAAGGGCCCGGCATTGCCGTGAGCTGTGGTTGTAGGTCACAGACTTGGCTTGGATCTGGTGTGGCTATGGCGTAGGCTGGTTGGTGGCTGTAGCTCCGATTTGACCCCTAGCCTGGGAACTTCTATATCCCGTGGGTGTGACCCTAAAAAAAAAAAGGCTAGTGATACTTTTATCTTATCACTTTTAATTTTTGTTCAGAGCAGGCTCTCGCTGCCTTTTGTGATCTGACTGGATGAGTAAATTCTTGTTCAAAGCTCAAAGTCCTAAGAGCTTCCTAATGCTATTAATCCCTGAGATGATTCTCTGAAGAGGCTGGTACTTGGCGTGTGCCTGCTTTCAGCTGACTGACTGATTGACCGTGGGGGCGGTAGACGGCTAAACACGGGCAATTTGCTACTTCCTTCCTTGCCTGTCCGCTCATCCCCATACCTGCTACAGATTAAAGATGACTGGGAGTTTCCAGGTGGTCTAGTGGTTAGGACTTGACTTTTTCACTGCTGTGGCCCAGGTTCAATCCCTGCTCCTTGTAAGTAAGTAAGTAAGTAAGTAAGTAAGTAAATAAATAAATAAATAAATATGCATGAATGGTTTTCTGTTATGAAAACCCCTTCATGCCCACACCCAGGACTGATGGGAACTGGCTTTTTTTTTTTTTTTTTGCTTTTTGCCTTATCTAGGGCCCCACTTGTTCCCAGGCTAGGAGTCTAATCGGAGCTGTAGGCGCCGGCCTTCGCCACAGCCACAGCAACGCCAGATCTGAGCCGCGTCGGCAACCTACACCACAGCTCACGGCAACGCCAGATTGTTAACCTGCTAAGCAAGGCCATGTTTCCTAGCTGGATTCCTTAACCACCGCGCCAGGACGGGAACTCCGGAACTGGCTTTTAATTTGGTGGTGTGGATGCTTAGGGGATGGTAGGTCATATGCTGAGAGCAAGAATACGGATGCCGTGAGTTCTTTCTGCAGAGGGGAAAAGACATTCTTTTAAGGACCTAGTGGTCGTTAATCAGAGCAGAATATTGACTCATTCTCTAGAGAAAAGATGTGGAAATCTGTAATGACAATATAATTTAAAAGAAAAAACAAAAAGCCAGTCTTTTGCAGAGGAAAGCAAAGTCTCCAGGTGTCCTGCCTGGGAAGCTGACGTCTGCAGTCGAGCACTGCTGGAGCTCAACCCTGTGCCTCTCCAGAGCCCCAGACCTGAACGGAGGAGGAGTTTCCATCGTGGCTCAGTGGTAGCAAATCCAACTAGTATCCATGAGGATGCTGAGGATATGGGTTTGATCCCTGGCCTCGTTCGGTGGGTTAAGGATCCCGAGTTGCTGAGGCTGTGGTATAGGCCAGCAACTGCAGCTGTGATTCAACCCCTAGCCTGGGAACTTTTCTATGCCCAGTGTACCGCCATTAAAAAGCAGAAACAAACAAACAAAACCAAAAAAAAAGCCAAAACCCCAAAAACGGAAGGGAGGAAACCATGCCCATGAGTCTCGGCCTGCTTTGCTGGGTGGCTATTAGCTGGGAAAACTGAAAACTGCTGTTCCCAGGTAGGGACGGAGGTGATATTAGAAGGAAGGTAGCCACAGCTGGAGGTTTCTGAGCAGTTGTGGGGCACACTGGCCATTAAGGTCTAGAGCTCTGGGAATCCTAGGGCTGGCCTAGGTTACACGGTGTATGTCTTCCTCCTGGGCAGGCCCTCCACACTTCCTGACTCCAGGGCCAGCGGCCTTCTAGGCATTTTCTCCCCCAGTGATTAAACTTCAAACTGACTGCCTGTGTGAAGAGCTGATGTGAAAGTGTTTTCATTCTGAGGGAGGATTCCACATGATTCAAAGGAATGTATTTTTTTTAATTTATTTATTAAAGATTTCTGCATTTTATTTTATTTTTGCTTTTTTTAGGGCCTCACCTGCGGCGTATGGAACCTTCCGGGCTAGGGGTCGAATTGGAGCTACAGCTGCTGGCTTTTGCCGTAGCCACAGCCATGCCGGATCTGAGCCACGTCTGTGACGTATACCATAGCTCACGGCAACACCGGATCATTTAGCTCACTGACCAGGGCCAGGGATTGAACCAGCGTTCTCATGGATACTGGTCGGGTTCATAACCCACGGAGTCATGACAAGAACTCCAAAGGAATGCATTTCTTTCTTTCTTTCTTTTTTGTTGTTGTTTTTAGGGCTGATCCATGGCATGTGGAGGTTCTCAGGCTAGGGGTCTAATCGGAGCTACAGCTGCCAGCCTACACCACAGCCACAGCAACACGGGATCCAAGCTGTGTCTACAACCTACACCACAGCTCATGGAAACGCCAGATCATTAGTTAGCCCACTGAACGAGGCCAGGGATGGAAACTGCAACCTCATGGTTCCTAGTCGGATTCGTTTCTGCTGAGCCATGACGGGAACTCCGGAATGCATTTCGAATGGTGGAACTTTGTGTACAAAGCATGACGAAAGATACTTTGGGGCAGAATGTTCTTTGTGCTGTTCAGATGACCTAATAGCCTCCCATTTCACCCTCCTGAGAGGTTTGGTCTGCCCTTTGGAACTGCAGGCACAGCTGACTCATTGTCTGCCTTGGAGCTTAGTGGATTTCAGCCTGCTGCAAGGACTTTCTGATAATAGGCATTTATTACAACTGGATGTTACTTTGTTTTTTGCTTTTGCTTTTTAGGGCCGCACCTGCGACATACGGAGTGTCCTAGGCTAGGGGTCAAATCAGAGCTACAGCTGCCAGCCTACGCCACAGCCAGAGCAATGTGGGATCCGAGCCACATCTGCGACCTACATCACAGCTCACAGCAATGAAGGATCCTTAACCCACCAGGGGGAGGTCAGGGATCAAACCCGCAACCTCATGGTTCCTAGTCAGATTCATTTCTGCTGCACCACGACGGGAACTCCACAACTGGAGGTTATTAGGGGATACTTGGTGACTGGTCTCTCAGAAAACAGGGATGGAACCTTGACAGGTGCTTTGATAGCAAAGGGAGAGTGTGTCTCACACTTCGGTTGCCTTCAGGCACTCGGGGAAGGTGGGTTTTCCTGCCTCCTTTTTTTAGAGCGGGAGCGTCAGGAACCAGGAGCTGTGAGGCTGCTGACTCCTGGAGGGTCACCACAGACGTGGGGTGAACAGCCTACCCCTCTCACAACAAAGGAGGGAATCAATTTAAGATAATGAACCCGATGAAAAAGATGTCATCACATGTTTATTTTCAACATCAATTGCTTTGGAGCATTTAAACTTAGTAATTACATATTTCTCCTCATTTCTGCTTTGTTGGTGATTTTCCCTCTCTTGGCTTTTAATCAGGCCACATTAGCAAGGAGGCACTCTGATGTGGGAGTTTTATAGCACGTACAGGGATGTTTCTCAAACACTCAAAAAGGTTTGGGGTCACAGACATCATCCAGTGTGGGACCCCAAATCTGCTCTATTTTTCTTTCCTTTTTTTTTTTTTCCCCAGTGGCACCCACAGCATGCGGAATTTCCTGGGCTAGGGACTAAGTTGAACCAATACCACGGCAAGACCCAAGCCACTGCAGTGACAATGCCAGATCCTTAACCCACTGGGCCACAGGAGAACTCTCGACTCTGCTCTATTTTAATAATGTATTTAAAAAATAATGTATGGAATTCCCTGGTGGCTTAGCAGTTAAGGATCCAGCTTTGTCATTGCTGTGGCTGGGGTTTGATCTCTGGCCCAGAAATTTCTGCATGCCACTGGGACAGCCAAAATTTTTTAAAAAATAATAATAATTTATGAGTTTAGCTTGTTCCAGTTCAATTTTGCTGAATTAAAACACACTTTTAAATTATTCTAGAGTTCCCATTGTGGCTTAGAGGGTTAAGGACCTGACACGGTCTCTGTGAGAACTCAGGTTTGATCCCTGGTCTTGCTCAGTGGGCTAAGGATCTGGCGTTGCTCTAAGCTATGACGTAGGTCACAGATGCAGCTCAGATCCAGTGTTGCCATGGCGTATGCTGCTGCTGCATCTCCGACTTGACCCCTAGCCCCGGAAATTCCAAATGCCATAGGTGTGGCTATAAAAAGAAAACAAACAAAACCCTAAAAAGGAAAAAAAAAAGGAAATCAGACATTGGCCCTAAACAAAACAAAACAAAAAAAAAAACTCATTACTATTAAATTATTTTCTAGGAGTTCCCATTGTGGCACAGTGGGTTAAGAACCCAACACAGTGTCCATAAGGGTGTGGGTTAGATCCCTGGCCTCACTCAGTGGGTTAGGAATCCGGTATTGCCGTTAGCTGTGTGAGCTGTGGTGTAGGTTGCAAATGTGGCTTGGATCCCCAGTAGCTGTGGCTGTGGTGTAGGCCAGCAGCTACAGCTCCAACTGGACCCCTAGCCTGGGAACCTCTTTATGCTGTGGGTAAGGCCCTAAAAAGACAAAAAAAAAGGAAATGTCACAAGACTATGATTAATCCCAGTTTCTTTGTTCCTCCCCTTTAAAACATCCCCAACTCAAAGATCAAGATGGAGAAGATCTGAGGCTTGTCTCCCACCCGCTTGCTTGGCGCCCTGCAAAAATACCCTTAATTTGCTGAAAACGCCCGCTGTCAGAGTTTGGCTTTCTGCTCCACGGGCACAAACAAACCCTGGCTCGGTGACGCTGGCATTATTCAAGTCATTAATTTGGGAGGAAAGTGAATTTAGAACTGTTGGCCATCATCCAATCAATTACTCCATCAAGTAGCTTTTTGGTTTAGTTTTGTTTGGTTTGGCTGCACCTGCGGCATGCGGAAGTTCCCAGGAGAGGGATGGAACCCACGCTACAGCAGTGTCAATGCTGGATCCTTAATCACTAGGCCACCAGGGAACTCCTAATACTTTTGTTTGTTTGTTTGTTTTTTGTTTGTTTTTGTCTTTTTAGGGCCACAAGCTTGGCATTTGGAAATTCCCAGGCTAGGGGTCGAATCGGAGTGACAGCTGCCAGCCTACGCCACAGCCAGAGCAACACCAGATCCGAGCCACATCTGTCACCTACGCCACAGACCACTGGATCCTTAACCCGCAGAGCAAGGCCAGGGATTGAACACTCATCCTCATGGATACTTGTCGGGTTCATCCCTGCTGAGCCACCAGGGGAATTCCATCCTAGGATTTGTTTTAAAAATAGTCTGGAAAGCATTTGTTGTTCCCTTTTTAGAGATGGGAAAATGAAAGCTCACAGAGGTTAAAAGGCTATAGTCATAGAACTGGCTATTGTGGATTGAAGGTCAGTCTCCTGACTGTACATTCTGGTGCCTGTTGCTCCACAGGGGAGTGGAGTCTACAGTGGCTCTGGGCCATAGGTCAGACATATCTGTCCCTGTCATCATGAAACCGTTTGTTATTTGTCAATCCCTCCTGGGCACAAGGCACCAGGAAGTGATGATTTTCCCTCGTATTATGCAATGTTCAACAAGCTATATTTTTATTTTTTTAAGGCAGCACCTGCAGCATAGGGAAGTTCCTGGACCAGAAATTGAATCTGAGCTGTGGCTGTTACCAGCGCCATAGCTGCAGCAATGACAGATCCTTTAACCCACCGTGCAGGGCCGGGGAGCTAACCAGCACCTCTGCTGGAACCTGAGCTGCTGCCATTGGATTCTTTTTTTTTTTATCTTTTTGCCTTATCTAGGGCCATACCCACGGCATATGGAGGTTCCCAGGCTAGGGGTCTAACAGGAGCTGTAGCCGCCGGCCTTCGCCACAGCCACAGCAACGCGGGATCCGAGCCGCGTCTGCGACCTACACCACAGCTCACGGCAACGCCGGATCCTTAACCCACTGAGCAAGGCCAGGGATCGAACCCGCAACCTCATGGTTCCTAGTCGGATTCATTAACCACTGGGCCATGATGGGAACTCCTGCCATGGGATTCTTAACACAGTGCGCAATGGTGGGAACTCCAAACAAGCAGTATTTTTCAGTCTTTACCATTTGCCTAGTATTGTACTGGTATTGGTTTTAGAGGTTTTTTGTTTTTTGGGGTTTTTTTTTTTTGCTTTTTAGGGCCGAACCCGTGGTATATGGAGGTTCCCAGGCTAGGGGTTCAATTTGAGCCGCATCTGCAACCTACACCACAGCTCATGGCAACGCTGGATCCTTAACCCACTGAGCGAGGCCAGGGATCAAACATACAACCTCATGGTTCCTTGTCAGGGTCGTTTAGGCTACGCCATGACAGGAACTCCTTGAGTTTAGATCTTAAGGTCCAAGCTTATGTTCATTACAAACATAGAAGGAACCGAGTAAGACACTGTGCAGGTCTCCTCGAGTTTAGATCTTAAGGTCCAAGCTTATGTTCACTACAAACATAGAAGGAACCGAGTAAGACACTGTCCAGGTCTCCTCGAGTTTAGATCTTAAGGTCCAAGCTTATGTTCATTACAAATAGAGAAGGAACCGAGTAAGACACTGTCCAGTGTCTCCTCGAGTTTAGATCTTAAGGTCCAAGCTTATGTTCATTATAAATAGAGAAGGAACCGAGTAAGACACTGTCCTGTGTCTCCTCGAGTTTAGACCTTAAGGTCCAAGCTTATGTTCATTATAAATAGAGAAGGAAATGCGTAAGACACTGTCCAGTGCTGGGTATTCATTGGCAAATAAAACCCACACCTACACCTTTATGCATCCTCCAGTCTTGCCATGGCTATCAGCTTCTGGCTTGATTATTTCTTTATAATACTGCATGACTAAAAAACAAGAAGATATCTACCTTGAAATTCATTCATTACCTAACCCTTGAAATAAGATTTCTTCTTTCTTAAAGCTAAATGCCCAGATGGGAGAGCAATTAGATCAAGGTTCAGAATGTCAGAGATAAGGTCATTGCTAATATTATTCTCCTTTGAAAGAGCTATTTTGGTCTTTCACCTAAAGTGACTTCTTTCTGCTGAAAGAGATTTGGCTAAAGTAGCTGGCTTAGCTCATGGCAGAAAAATCAACTATGAAATATAAGCATTTGGAGAGATTGTGACATAACTTGATTTATACAGTCATTATACAAGCAATGGCAAAGTAACATTCCTTTTTGGCCCTTTGAGAATGCAATAAACTTTTTATTTTGCTTTCTCTGCAGATTAAAAGTCCCAACTATTGACTATTTTGTTTGGATCATGACTTCAATTAGTTTTCATTTCTTGTGCACTGATCAAGTGAAAGCGGGAAGAAATGCCCATCAGAGGCATGCTATACGGCAAAGAAAGTCACTCCAGACTAGACATTTTGTCCAGGAAATTCCTCCCATCAGAAAAATGAAGCTTATTATGGAAAGACCACAGGAGAATAAATGAGAATTAGTTTATAAGCAAGCAAACTTGTTTTTCAGGAAAATGGTGAGAGTGGCAAAAGCCTCCAACGGTTGTTTCACTGAAAACAGGCCAGGAAGAAGTCATGTTTTGGGGTTGCACCAGCAGCATATGGAAATTCCCAGGCTAGGGGTCAAACTGGAGCTGCAGCTGCTGGCCTACGCCGCAGCCACAGCAACTCGGGATCCAAGCCTTGTCTGCCACGTACACCACAGCTCATGGCAACACCAGATCCTTGAGCTGCTGAGTGAGGCCAGGGATCAAAACCAAGTCCCTCATGGATATTGGTTGGGTTTGTTACCACTCAGCCACAATGGGAACTCCAGAAGTCATGTTTTTCAGACTTCTTGGAGGATGTAAGGGTTGAGAAGAGTGAAGTGGGGCGGGGAATGGAGGATACCTGGGGAGAGATTAATTCATTTTTGTATATAACAGCACCTTTCATGAGCACTTACTTATGAGTCCTTGGGCTCAAGACTACAAGTATGAAAAAAATGTAGTACTTGCTCGCAAGGCACTTACAGTCTAGTGGGGGAAACAAAAAAATATAAGAGTTTAGGGTAATCAGGTGAATGGAGGGCTGTGAGCTTTCCTGGGAGAGACAACCAACTCATTTTGTCAAGACAGAGACGGTTTCTTCGAAGAATTCCCTCAAGCTGAGATCGGAAGCGTTAGAGAGACAGAAGAGGAGGTAAGAGGGATCCTAAAGAAGAAAATTATATGGGTAAAAAGCCCATTGGCAAGAGAAAGCCGGCAGGGAGTATTTAAGGAAAAGAAAATGATGTATAGGTAGAGGTTGGGGAATAGTAAAGGAGCAGGGACCTTCCAAGTCTGGTTAAGACCTTTGAGTTCCCATCATGGCTCAGTGGTAACAAACCCGACTAGTATCCATGAGGACTCAGGTTCGACCCCTGGCCTCGCTCAGTGGGTTAAGCATCAGGGGTTGCCATGAGCTGTGGTGTAGGTTACAGATGCAGCTCGGATCCGGTTGTGGTGTGCGACGGCAGCTGCAGCTCCAATTTGACCCCCGACCCATGAACTTCCATATGCCACCAGTGCCGCCCTAAAAAGGAAGAAAACAAAAAAAGCCAAAAAAAAAGAAAGAAGTTTGAGTTTTAGCCTGAGGGCAAGAAAGTGCCCTCATCATTTTAAAAAAGAAGAGTCTGGCTGCAGGGGAGTTGGAAAGCTGTTGTCATTCAGGTGGTAGAAAATGATGAACTGTACCAAGAAAGCTGCAGTGAGGATGGAGGTAATTAAGAAAGTCAATACGGGAGTTCCCGGCGTGGCTCAGCGGTTAGCGAAACCGACTAGTATCCACGAGGACGCAGGTTCCATCCTTGGCCTCGCTCAGTGGGTTAAAGATCCAGCGTTGCCGTGAGCTGTGGTGTAGGTCGTGAGCTGTGGTGTAGGTCGCATGCGGCTTGGATACCGCGTTGCTGTGGCTGTGGTGTAGGCCGGCAGCTACAGCTCCTGTTAGACCCCTAGCCTGGGAACCTCCATATGCCACGGGTGCGGCCCTAGATAAAGGCAAAAAGACCAAAAAAAAAAAAAAAAAAAACCCGCAAAGCTGGAAGAAAAAATTGAATTTATAATTACTGTGTTAGGTTTGTCTGAATGTGAAGGAACATTTTCTAACTGTATCTTTAAATTTGCCTTCAAAAAGTCACTACATCGGCCAGACTGTAGTATCTGGCAGGTAGTTGGCTGAACCGCAGCTAGTGTTATTTAAAATCTTCATCTCAGCGTTCCTAATTTAAACGGGGTTCTATACTAGTGTAGGCGTCTATAGGAGCCTGTGAGCGTTCGGTGCTCTTTCAAGAAGACGATGAAACCGCATGGTAGCCCTCATTCGCTTTCCGCGATCCTGGCGGCGTGTGGCAGTACCTGCATGCAACCTACTGAACTATTAACATCCTCTTTTTTAATCTCTCTACTTTTCATGTTTTTCAAAAGGTTGTTCCAAAATTTAAAATATTTTTCTTGTTCCCTTTAGTGTCTACTAAACACCCTCATCAATAAAACCTCTAGAAACTGCCCAAACTAGCCCTACGGGGAAAGCATCATTGGCTGCGCCGATGCCCTCAGTCAAGATGGCTGCAACTGCCTCCACTTGGTCTTTCCTGCCCTCAGCAAAGATGGTTCCAGGAACTTCCTTTCAACCTCACTTTTCCCGAATCAAACATGGGGCCTCCGCTTCCGGTTGGAAGCCGCTGCTGTTTCCGGGCGGTGAGTGTAAATTGGGCCCTGGAACTTTTCTAGGTCAGTTTTCGTTGCAGATTCTCGAGTGCCTTGAATTGGGGTAAAGGTAGGCGTCTCCACAAGACTTCATCCGTTCTTTCCAAACTGGGAAGTTATGGCTGCTTTCCTTGGCACAGTCCCAAACCCCTCCCCCTCCCACTACGTGGGGCCTCGCAGCCACCGCTTTGGGGAAGTCCCGGAATTTGCGGCAGTGTGTTTGGATGAGCTTTGGTTCTTTTTAAAAAACAACTTTATTGAGCTATAATCCACATATTATACAGTTTGCCTACTTAAAGTATAAAAATCGGAAGTTCCTTGTGGCACAGCGAGTTAAGGATCTGTTATTCTGCAGCTGCGGCGAAGGCCCCTATCGCAGCATGGGTTTGATCCCTGGCCTGGGAACTTACACTTGCTGTAGGTGCCAATTCAGTGGGTTTTCATATATCCTTAGAATTGTGTATCCATTACCAAAATCTAATTTTAGAATATTTTCATCACCTCCAAGTGATGAAAACCCTGTACCCGTTAGCGGTCACCCCCCACCCCTCCGCTCCCCGCCCTTCACTAGGTCCTCCCGGGTCCTAGGCAATTACTAGTCTGCTTTTTGTCTCTCTAGATTTGTCAGTTTGCATATTTGATAACAATGGATCATACAATAAGTGGTCTTTCTTGACTAGATTCTTTCACTAAGTAAAATGTTTAAAAAAGTTCTTGTGGCATGTATTGGAACTTAATTCCTTTACGGCTGAAAAGTATTCCTGGTGTTCATATACTACATTTTATTCATCCATTCATCAGTTTATGGACATTTGGATTGTTTCCACTTTTTGGCTGCTATGAACATTTGTATAAAGTTCGTGTAGGCATACGTTTTTATTTCTCTTGAGCATATATATATATGCATATACCTAGGAGAGGGGTTGCCAGATCGAGTGTAATGCTAACCATGTCGGGAATTGCTAAACTGTTTTCCAAAGTACTTGAGCCATTTTACCTGTTTGTAAATGGATATCTAGTTGTCTCAGCATTGCAAAGACTGTCCCTACCATGTGGAATTATCTCGGCATCCTGTTGAAAATAAATTGGCCATAAATATAAGATTTTACTTCTGGACTCTCAGTTTTATTCCATTGATCTGTATGTCATGATTCCTGAAGCCTGTAGTTGGTTTTGAAATCAGAAAGAATGAGTACTCCAACTTTGTTCTTCATTTTTAAGATTGTTTTGGTTTTGTGGATCCCTTGCATTTCTATATGACTTCTTTAAAGCAGTTTTGTTAATATCTACAATTTTTTTTTTTTTAAATGCCAACCTAGATCTTGATGAGAGTTTCATTTGCCCACACATCAGTTTGGGCAATATTGCCATTTAAAATAGTAAGTCTTCCAACCTATGGACTGAGAGAAAATGTTTGCAAATGATATGACTGATAAGGGCTTCATTTCCAGAATTTACAAGCAGCATATATAAGTCAATAACAAAAAAACAGCCCAATAAAAAAAAATGGACAGAAGACTTAAATAGATATTTCTCCAAAGAAGACATACAGATAGCTAAATAGGCACATGAAAAGATGTTTATCATCGCTAATTGTTAGAGAAATGCAAGTCAAAACTGCAGTGAGGTACCACCTCACTCTGGTCAGAATGGCCATCCGTAAAAAGTCTGCAAATAAATGCTAGAGAGGGCATGGAGAGAAGGGAACTGTACTCCAGTGTTGGTGGGAATGTAAATTGGTGCAGCCACTATGAAAAACAGTATGAGGTTCCTCAAGAAACTGAAAATAGAGTAGCCATTTGATACAGCAGTCCCACTCCCAGGCATATGTCCAGATAAAACCATAATTCAAAAAGAGAAATGCACCCTTATCTTCGTAGCAGCAATATTTAAAATAGCCAAGGCATGGAAACGATCTAAATGTCCATCAGCAGATGAATGGACTAAGAAGATGTGATGTATACTATGGATTATTACTCAGCCAAAAATACGAAGTGATGCCCTTTGCAGCAACATAGGTGGACCTAGAGATCATCCTACTAACTAAAGTAAGTCAGACTAATACAAATATCATATGATATCACTTACATGTGAAATCCAAAATAACACACAAATGAACGTATCTATAAAGTAGAAATAGACTCACAGATATAGAGAATAGACTTGTGGTTGCGTGGTTGCCAAGGGGTTGGGGTGGGGAAAGAAAGGATTGAGAGGTGGGAATTAGCAGATGCAAACTATTTTGTATAGGATGGATAAAAAGCAAGGTCCTACTGTATAGCACAGGGAATTATATTCAGTATCCTGTGATAAAACGTAATGAAAAAGTGTATATATATAGATTCAGTTATATATGTATAATTGAATCACTTTGCTATGCAGAAGAAGTTAACACATTATAAATCAACTATACCTCAACAAAATTTAAAAATAAATAAGATAGTCTTTCATTCCATGAGCATGGGGTGTCTCTCCACTCATTTACATCTTTAGTTTCTTTAAACATTTTAAAATAGTTTTCAGTGTACATGCCCTACACATTTTTTATTAAATGTGTATCCTTAAGTATTCTTTTTGATACTATTGTAAATGAAATTATATTATTCTTAATTTCATTATCAGATTATTACCAGTATATATAAATGCAAATGATTTTTCTGTATTGATATTGTATCCTGCAACCTTGTCAACTTTTAAAATTTTTCTAATAGTTTTTAAGTTGATTTTTGGGGACTTTCTATATGCAGGATCATGTCTTCTGCTAATAGAAATAGTTTTACTTATCTCTTTGCAATCTGGAAGCCTTTTATTTCATTTCTTGCCTATTTGTGCAGTTGAAACCTCCAGTAAAATGCCGAATAAAAGCAATGAGAGTGGATAATCTTGAATTGTTCCTGACCTTAGGAACAAAGAAGGAACTGAAATAATTCAGCCTTTCATCATGAAGTGCAATGCTAGCTATGGGTTTTTTAAAAACGCCCTGTATCAGATCGAGGAAGTTCCCTTCTATTCCTAGTCTGCTGAGTGTTTTGATCATGAGTGGTTATTTGACTTTGTCAAATGATTATTTGTCTCTTGTGGGTTTTGTCCCTTATTCTACTAATCTAGTGTATTACATTGACTTTCTGATGTTAAAGCACCTTTCATCTCTGGGATAAGTTCAGCTTGGTCATGGAGTATAATCCTTTTTATCTGTATGTATACATATATATATAAATAATTGAATATTTATTACCCAGCCGTTAAAAAAAAAAAACTTGCCATTTGCAACAACATGAATCCAGAAGACGTTATAAGTGAAATGAGTAGAGAAAGACAAATACTTTATGATCTCATTTATAGCATCTAAAAAATTTTATGTATATAATATATATTTATATGAAGCTTATAGATACAGAGAACAAATTGGTCCTTGCTAGAAGTGGGGGTGGTGGTGAAAGAATAGGTGAGCAATTTTGTTTGTTTAAATAAGTTACATCATGGGAGGTCTGACATGACTCAGTGGGTTACAAACCTGACTGGTATCCATGAGGTTGTGGGTTCGGTCCCTGGCTTCGCCCAGTGGGCTTAGGATCTATTGTTGCCGTGAGCTATGGTGTAGGTCACAGACGTGGCTCAGATCCCATGTTGCTGTGGCTGTGGCATAGGCCTGCAGCTGCAGCTCCGATTCGACCCCTAGCCTGGGAACTCCATGTGCCATGGGTGTGGTGCAAAAAAGCAAAAAAAGTGGCATCGGCCAGCGACTGGCGGCTACAGCTCTGATTGGTCCCCTAGCCTGGGAACCTCCATATGCTGTGGGTGCTGCTCTAAAAAGACAAAAAGACAAAAAAAAAAAAAAAAGCAAAAAAAAAGTTATTTAAGAATAAAGAAATATAGGCAGTAGCTGTATGGATGGTCATTGTATGAAATTCTTTACACTTTTCTTTTTTTGACAACTGTTTTTTTTTTTTTTTTGGCCACACCCACAGCACATGGAAGTTCCTGGGCCAGGGATCAAACCCACGCCACAGCAGTAACCCAAGCTGCTGAAGGAACAGCACGGGATCCTTTACCTGCTGGGCCACAGGGAGCTCTTTTCCACTTATTTTTTGTTTGAAATTTCTCTTGTAAAATATTGAGAGGAAAGAGCCTTAATAGAAAAAAAAAGTAAATGAAGTTAAACTTTTTGTTTATATATATCCTGACTGAGTTGTTTCTGTAAACAACAACATGGGATCTGAGCCACGTCTGTGACCTACACCATAGCTCACGGCAACAATAGATCCTAAGCCCACTGGGCGAAGCCAGGGACCGAACCCACAACCTCATGGATACCAGTCAGGTTTGTAACCCACTGAGTCATGTCAGAGTCTATAGGGCAATGGCCTCTTTCTCTTGGTAAGCAGGTGTTTATTTATTTATTTATTTTTTTGTCTTTTTGCCTTATCTAGGGCCGCACCCGCGGCATATGGAGGTTCCCAGGCTAGGGGTCTAACAGGAGCTGTAGCCGCCGGCCTTCGCCACAGCCACAGCCACGCGGGATCTGAGCCGCGTCTACAACCTACACCACAGCTCACGGCAACGCCGGATCCTTAACCCACTGAGCAAGGCCAGGGATCAAACCCGCAACCTCATGGTTCTTAGTCGGATTCGTTAACCACTGAGCCACAAAGGGAACTCCAAGCAGGTGTTTAGTGTACTATGAAACCTTTTGTGTCTAAAGTCACGGGGCAGCCTATCCTCCCCAGTATTGGAAAAGAACATATATATTTGCTATTTTAAGACCAGACCCGTGGCATTTGGAGGTTCCTAGGCTAGGGATCCAATCGGAGCTGTAGCCGCCGGCCCACACCACAGCCACAGCAACGCCAGATCTGAGCTGCATCTGCGACCTACACCACAGCTCACAGCATTGCTGGATCCTTAACCCACTGATCGAGACTAGGGATCAAACTCTCATCTCAGGGATCAAACCACTGAGCCACGAAGGGACCTCCCTGGAAAAGAATATTTAGATTGCGACATTAAAGCACTTTTTTTTTTTTTTTTACTTTTTTTGGCTGCACTTGCAGCATGTGGAAGTTCCCAAGCCAGGGCACAGCTGCAGCAATGTCAGATCCTTAACCCACTACACTGGGCCAGGGATTGAACCAGCAGTGCCACTGAGACAATCCGGGTCATTAACCCATTGCACCACAGCAGGAACTCCTAAAGCACTTTTAAGAGAAGAAAGCAAGCACTTCTGGAGAAGGAAATTGAACAACATATTAAAAATTTGGGGGCAAAGGATAATTGTTGCATTCTACTTGCCAGTCTCTGTGATTTCAGACCATCAGAAAGGTCTCCTCTGTTCCTCTTACTTGTTTTCTCCTGTACAAATTCATCGAATTCCAAATAATGTTTTATATGCACAGGTACTTATTTTGTAATAAACAGCATTCTGCTTTTCAGTAGGCAGTTTTCTTTCTTCCTCCCTCCCTCCCTTCCTTCCCTTCTTTCTTTCCTTCCTTTTTTGTTCAGGAGCCCAGTTTGGGATGGACTTGATGTTTCGTATAAATTATTCTAAAAGAAAAGGTAGAGGAGTTCCCATTGTGCTCAGCGGTTGACGAACCCAACTAGTATCCATGAGGACGTGCGGTCGATCCTTGGCCTCACTCAGTGGGTTAAGGATCTGGTGTTGCTGTGAGCTGTGGTGTGGGTCATAGACCTGTCTCGGATCCCAAGTTACTGCGGCTGTGGTGTAGGCCGGCAGCTGCAGCTCTGATTCGACCCTTAGCCTGGGAACCTCCATATGCCATGGGTGCGGCCGTAAAAAGACAAAAAAAAAAAAAATTTAGATGTCACGTCATGGTGCTCTTTCAAACTAGGTTCCTTTCATTTCATATCACTCTTGACCCCTTCTGTTGATGGCTGATTTCAAAGCGCTTTTATAGGTAGACAGGATATTTGACTGTCATTCATTGACCTGTTTGTTCCCTTCCAGAAGCCTCCAGAGCAGTGTTGGATAACATGAGGGCAGAAGGAGGAGCCACAGATGCCCGCAGCAAAGGTGTCTGCTGAAATTCGGGGCTTGGTTGGCTAATGTGGCACCTGTGCAAAGACAGCGTGTTCTTGCTTCTTTGGGAACCTTGGGTCACTCCACTCCTTTCAGAAGCAATCAGCTGACGTCTTGGCTCACTCTCTGCCTGAGCGAATGTCCACAACAGCATGTGACTGGGTGTCCTCAAACAAGAAGGCCCTGGCCAGGTCTCTGTTGATTTGTTTTTGTGCCTCCTGTCTTTGGTTTTTGCCTGATTAGGTGCTAGCTTGGAGGCTCTTTAGACACAGAAAGCTGCGAGGTCTTGGAGCTGGGTTCATCCTAGGTTGGTACTTCCTAGCTGGGTTTTGGGGGTGAGTTACTCCACTCCTGTCTATATTTGGGACTGACTCTCCTCTGACTGTAAGTTAGGGCAATAATTAGGATTACCCGTAGATGAAGCTCTTAGCGCAATGCCTGGCATCCAGTAAGCACTCATAAATGTTAACTACTAGTGTTATTATTATTCATGTTATTCTGAAATTGATTTGTCATTCAGACATACACCTTTCAAGTTCCGACTGTCATTTTAAGACTTGGAGAGTATTCCATAATTTGGAATACTGCCTTCTCCCAAGCGTATTCCTTCTCCTGTCTGCTCTAATGCACTTGATAGTGCAACTCAGTCGCCAAAGCTGCCACTCTTTGTTGACTCTTGGTACCTCTTTAGCCCCTTGATCCATGTAGGTATTAAGTTTGACTCTTATTTCTATTTCTCAATACATTCTTAATCTGCCCCCTGCTCCTGGCTGCCCTTGTTCCCATGCTTTTCCTCTCTCAAGGCGACCAGAGCAGGTGACTAAATTCCTATTGTTTCTGAGGGTTCCCGCCACTGGGCTTGGGCCTTGCAAATCTACCTGCTGTCCAGCTGCCAAAGCTGCAGATCTGACTGTGTGTTTCCTCTGCACGATGCTTGGTGGCCCATGCTAGTCACAATGCATGGTGTTGACCATAACAAGATTTATTGGTGGAGTTCCCTGGTGGCCTGGTGATTAAGGGTCTGGCATTGCCACTGGTGTAGCTAGGGTTACTGCTGTATCTCAGGTTTGATCCCTGGCTGGAGATATTGTCCAGTAGAGAACCTACCACCCACAGGTAGGTATCAACCAAGAAGGGTAAGGAATCACTCATTTTTTTTTTTTGGTCTTTTCAGGGCTGCACCCACAGCATATGGAAGTTCCCAGGCTAGGGGTTTAATCGAAGCTGCGGCTGCCGGCTTAGGCTACAGTCATAGCAATGCCAGATCTGAGCTGCATCTGTGACCTACACCACAGCTCACAGCAACACCAGATCCTTAACCCACTGAACGAGGCCAGGGATTGAACCCACATCCTCATGGATACTACTCAGGTTCATTATTGCTGAGCCACAATGGGGACTCCAGGAACACCTAATTATTTTTTTTTTTGTCTTTTTACCTTTTCGAGGGCCGCACCTGCAGCATATGGAGGTTCCCAGGCTGGGGGTCTAACAGGAGCTGTAGCCGCTGGCCTTCGCCACAGCCACAGCAACGCGGGATCCGAGCCACGTCTGCAACCTACACCAAGCTCACAGCAACGCCAGATCCTTAACCCACTGAGCAAGGCCAGGGATCAAACCCGCAACCTCATGGTTCTTAGTCGGATTTGTTAACCACTGAGCCACGGAGGGAACTCCCTAATTTTTAACAAGAAATGTTGCGATGCTGAACGCAGCAAGCCACCTTCGAGGTCTCCAGAGTTCAACTAGAGCATGTGTGTATCCAAGTTGCTGACAGCACCCAGGCCCTGCTGCCCTTCCCAGAGCTGGCAGAGGCCCCTTGGCCGTCCATCCAAGACCACAGTGTTTGTCCTTCCCCAGTCACCCAGTGTGGAAACTGTCATTGCTTCTCTCACTTTAAGCTCCTGACACCCCATGCCACTTGTGGTTGCCCAAGCTGATTCTGCTGAGGTTCACGCTGTCCCCCCCGCTCCCGCCACCCCTGCCATGACCTAGCCTTGCCCCACGTGCAGGGCCAACTTCCTCCAAAAAGCCTCCCGCCACTTTCTGGGCTTCTCTCCAGCTTATTATCATTGTGTTAACACTGTCTCTGTGTTTTGGATCGTCCCTGAGTAATTTGAAGGAAGCCTCTGTCACATTCACCTTTGCATCGCTGGGCCTGGTGTGTCAACAATTGAAGGTCACAGAAGGAAATGCAAATCACCTGTAATCTCACTACCCAGAAATTAAACCCCTGAATCACCACTGAAATTAATCTGGGATATACCTTCCAGACTCTTTTTTGTTTTATCACTATAGGTCTGTATGTATTTCACACACACGCATCCCATACACAGTATTTTACTTCATAAAGCCTGGATCAGACCCTACCTATGGTTTAAAGATGTCCCATTTAAAATATGGGGGGTTTCGGAGTTCCCATCATGGCTCAGCGATTAATGAACCCGACTTGCATCCGTGAGGTTGCAGGTTTGATCCCTGGCCTCACTCAGAGGGTTAAGGATCCAGCGTTGCCATGAGCTGTGGTGTAAGTGGCAGAGGCATCTTGGATCCCGTGTTGCTGTGGCGTGGCATAGGCTGGCGGCTGTGGCGTAAGCTGGCAGCTGCAGCTCCTATTCAGCCCCTAGCCTGGGAACCTCCATATGCTGCGGGTGTGGCCCTAAAAAAAAAAAGACAAAAAAGAATGGGGAGTTTCCCTTCTCGTTGAGTATTCATATAGTCCTTGGATTATAGTGATAATATTATAAACCATTATAATACTCATGGTTTCTTCCTGTGCTGAGAGTATTTGTTCCTCATGATGAAGAAACAGGGTAAACAAATCCTGGGTCTAAAGCAAAGATAGGGAGGACCATTAATGCCAGGAAAGTAAATTATTCTGGTTCAACTGTTGTTTGGGCTTTAAGGTGCTTTAAGCCGTGAGTGTGCTGGGGGTTCCTCCGAGGCGATACCTTCTGGATTGAATTGTTCTCTTTTGCCAGGGCAGGGCCATGGCCACCCAGGACGCCACCCCAGCCAGCCAGTGGGAGGGAAGCAACGCTCTGGACCTGCCATCGGCTTGTGACATCAGGGATTACGTGTTGCAGAGACCCCGCCAGGAGGCCAGCAGCGAGGCCTTCAGTTCTCAGGAAGCCCTTTCTCTTCCCTGCTCTTCTGATGTGGATCCAGGTAAGAAGCTGAGTTTAAAGCAAACAAACACAAAAGGCCGAACTTATGCAGGTATGGGATCCTTTGTTTTGGGAAGAAAAACATCTTCTCTGAGCAAAACTGTTGGGAGAGACTTCAAAGGCAGCCTCCCTGGTGTAACGTGGACCGCAGCTGTTTCCTGGAGGCCCTTTTCTTTGAGTCCCTTTCTGATCTCCGTCCAAAATTCGATCAGACACAGGGGATACTTGGTTCAACAGGGAGCGAGTGAAATTGTTTTTCTGTTTGGTTCTTTGAAAACTTCAGAAGAGAGGCACCTGGGCCTGCCCTGTGTCATAGGTGACAGCACTGGGGACGTTAGCGTTCCTCTTATCAGGTCTAGTCTGGATTTGGGGAACAGCTTCTCTTTAATTCCCTGACTGAATTGCCAGGAAGTCTGTGATTTCAGGTTTTGGTTTTTTTTAGGAGCACAACCTCGGCATATGGAGGTTCCCAGGCTAGAGCTACAGCTGCCAGCCTACACCACGGCCACAGCAATGCAGGATCCGAGCATCGTCTGCTACCTACACCACAGCTCACAGCAACACCAGATCCTTAACCCACTGAGCAAGGCCAGGGATCGAATCCGCAACCTCATCGTTCCTAGTTGGATTCATTTCCCCTGCGCCATGACAGGAACTCCAACACCAGATCCTTAACCCACTGATTGAGGCCAGGGATAAAACCTGAGTCCTCATGGATACTAGTTTAGTTCATTTTCCACTGAACCACAATGGGAACTCCTATGATTTAAGTATAATGATAATTCTGTGATGTAGTTAGTGGCCATCTCTGGTTGTAAGGACCATCTCCTCCCTGTTTATTGCCTAATCCAGGCCCGGAGGGCCACAGGTCCGCTTACTGGTATATGACTTTCATGTTTCTTAAGCCCTCTGAGTTCCAGAATCATCTGCAAAGCAGTGATCAAAATTCTTGCCTCATGAAGTGAGGGAACAAGGTAAGGAACCTATCGCAGTGTTTGCCATACATAGGTGCTCAGTCAGTTGTTATTATTCTGTGCTGTTATTATTGTTGTTAATATTAAGATACCCAAATATATATTTTTAAAGACACTCAGGTATACTAAGAAAATGTGGGCCTAAATGATGATGAATTCGACTTTGACCATAAGCAGGGTGTGTCCTGTTATTGTCTTTAAGAATTCTATGGGGAGTTCCCATCGTGGCTCAGCGGAAATGAATCTGACTAGCATCCATGAGGACCCAGGTTCCATCCCTGGCCTCACTCAGTGGGTCGGGGATCCAGTGTTGCCGTGAGCTGGGGTGCAGGTTGCAGATGTGGCTCAGATCTGGCATTGCTGTGGCTGTGGTATAGGCTGGCGGCTACAGCTCCAATTCAAACCCTAGCCTGGGAACCTCCAGAGGCCGTGGGTGCGGCCCTAAAAAGACCAAAAAATAAAAAGGAATTCTATGGGAAAAAAAATACTTTTTAAACTTCCTTGATCTTGTTTTGATTTTCAGGGCATAGAGTAATCAGGATTAGTTCCTGACCAAATTTTAGATTGTTTCTTACCCTTTTTCTTTCTAGGCTAAGGATATTAGTTCATTTTACCTTTCCCTTCTCCCTACCATCCTGCTACCTCTGCTCTAGTTTCCGTTGCTAAGAAAGCAACTATTATGCATTTGAACTGAGTCAACCATTGAAATATTTATATTGGCATATTTGTTAAAAATCTAAACATTTCGGAGTTCCCGTCATGGCTCATCTAGAAGTGAATCTGACTAGCATTTATGAGGACGCAGGTTCGATCCCTGGCCTTGCTCAGTGGGTTAAGGATCCGGCATTGCTGTGAGCTGTGGTGTAGGTTGCAGATGATGCTTGGATCTGGTGTTTCTATGGCTGTGGTGTAGGCCAGCGGCTACAGCTGACTCGACCCCTAGCCTGGGCACCTCCATATGCCGAGGGTGTGGCCCTAAAAAGACAAAAAAAAAAAAAAAAAACTGGTCACTTCATACAAAAAAAAAAAAGAAATTCTTTTGGAAATCCTTATAAAGGCCTAAATGTGGGAAGGAGCGCTCAGATGCTGAGACAGCTGTTTTCGTGGCATTGGCAGTGGTGGTGCTAGGCTAGACTGGTGTGAAATCTGCTTCTGCTTCCTTCTCTAGCTTGGCCTTTGGCACCTCACCTGGCCTCTCTGTCTTGGTTCCCTCATTTGTAAAATGGAGATAGTAACACCTGCCTTGTCGTGGGGTGGGGGGCTCGTAATTAGGGTGAAAGTGAGTGAGGCATAATGCTTGTCCTGTGATGGGCTCTTGGAAATCCAGCTCTTCACGAATTCAGCACCATGTACTCTTAACAGACCACCACACTGTCCAGGCTCCATGTATTTATTTATTTTTAAATGTTTTCGTGGAAGTATAGTTGATAGACACTATTATATGCTACAAATGTACAACATAGTGATTCATAATTTTTAAAGGTTATATTCCATTTATAGTTACTGTAAAATGTTGACTGTATTCCCTGTGTTATACAATATACCCCTATTTATTTATTTATTTATTTATTTATTTATTTATTTGTCTTTTTGCCTTTATGTAGAGCCGCACCCGCGGCATATGGAGGTTCCCAGGCTAGGGGTCTAACAGGAGCTGTAGCCGCCGGCCTTCGCCACAGCCACAGCAACGCGGGATCCGAGCCGCGTCCGCAACCTTCACCACAGCTCACGGCAACGCCGGATCCTTAACCCACTGAGCAAGGCCAGGGATCGAACCCGCAACCTCATGGTTCTTAGTCTGATTCGTTAACCACTGAGCCACGAAGGGAACTCCAACCCCTATTTATTTTGTACATCAGTTTGTACTCCTTAATCCCCTCCCCTATCTTACCCTTCCCTCTTCTCTCTCCCCACTGGTAACCACTAGGTTGTTCTCTTTGTCTGCGATTCTGATTCTGTTTTTTGTTTTCATTGTTGTAGTTGCTATAGTCACTGGTTTGTTTTATTTTTTTGATTCCACATGAATTGATATCATACAGTGTTTGTCTTTTTCTGACTTATTACACTTGGCATAATATCCTCCAAGTCCATCCATGTTGTTGTAAATGGCAAAATTTTATTCTTTTTTTTGTGGCTAATATCCATATATATATATATGCCACATCTTTTTTATCTGTTCACCTGTCGATGGATACTTAAGTTGCTTCTGTTTCTCGGCAACTGTAAATAGTGCTGCTGTGAACACTGGGGTGCATGTATCTTTTCCAATTAGTGCTTTTGATTTTTGTTTGTTTTTCTGGATATATCCCCAGAAGTAGGATTTTTGGGTCACACGGTAGTTGTCTTTTTAGTGTTTTGAGAAACCACAGTGTCCTCACCAGTGTAATTCCCATCGACGGTGTGTGACAGTTCCCTTTTCTGCACATCCTTGGGGCAAGTCCTCTCACATTCGTGACCTCCCACCTCCCGGTGGGCCTCCTCGCCGCCCACCCAGCACACACTGTTTCCTGGGCATGCTGACCCTCCTACTCTCCCAGATGACTGTGGATTGTCTTCTCTTCTCCTTGCAGACTTTCATTATCTCCCTCACCCTCTCTCTCAGCTGACAATCTTGGCTTCCCGTCGTGGCTCAGTGGTTAACCAATCCGACTAGGAACCATGAGGTTGCGGGTTCGATCCCTGGACTCGCTCAGTGGGTTAAGGATCCGGCGTTGCCGTGAGCTGTGGTGTAGGTCGCAGACGCGGCTCGGATCCCGCTTTGCTGTGGCTGTGGCGAAGGCCGGCGGCTACAGGTCCTGTTAGACCCTTAGCCTGGGAACCTCCACATGCCGCAGTGCGGCCCTAGGTAAGGCAAAAAGACAAAGAAAGAAAGAAAACAGAAGCCATCAGAAGAGAACGACCGCACACCCGCATCCCACATCTGTTTGCTTCCTTCCCTCGGGCTCCTGTGGGATACCCATCCCTGCCTGCCCTCCGCTTCTGTGCCACATCCCATCTGCTTTCACCGACTCGAGGTCACCACTTCCAGCGATCTCCTGCCTCACCGATTCCCCCGACAAACATGCTATGGTAGCCCCCACCTTCAAAAAATGCCCACCCCAGACCCCAGATCCCCGTCAAATTGGTCTCATTCTTCTGTTCTCTTCTACAGGAAAACCCTCAAAAGAGTCAGCTACCTCTGCCATCTCCAGTGCCTCTACCCCCAGTCCTTCCTGAACCCCTCCAACCTGACTTCCATCTCCATCACTGCATGGAAATAACCCCTATCAAGGTCATGACCTCCATATTGTTAAATCCAGCAGTCACGTCTCAAGTCCTCTTCTTCTGGATCTGTCAGCAACATTGAGTTTTCCTTCTGGAATTCTTTCTTCACTGGGCCTTCTGGGAAGCAGCATCTCATGGTCCTTTTCTTACTTTTCTATTTGTTCTCAGTGTCCTTTGCCTGGTTCCTTCCTGCTCCTCCAGCCCGTTAGCGTTAGGGAGCCCCAGCTCTCCCCTCCGTCATCACTCACTTCCTCAGCGAGCTTATCCCATCATGGGGCCTTAAATACTCTCAACACCACGCTCAGTCCCAGATTTCTCTCTCCAGCCTGGATCTCTGGCTTGAGATTAGACCATCTCTGTACTTGTCATCATCCCTTAGATTTCTGTTAGACTTCTTCCATTTGACATATCCTGACCCAAATGCCTAAATCGTCTGCCACCCCCCAACCCTTCTTCCTCATATGTACATATACACACCTGTTCTTTGAGGCCTTTTCATCTCAAAGAGTTGCTTCTGTCTTCTGTTCACTTAGACAGAAACCTAGGCGCCATCCTCCACTTCTTTCTTTCTCTTAAATCTCACATCCAGCTACCCATCAGCCAATCCTACCGCCTCTCCTTCAGAATAAATCTAGAATCTGAAGGGTTTGTGCCATCTCTGCCGCCGCCACCCTGGCCCCGGCCACTGTCATCTGCCTATCTCCTAACTGGCTTTCCCCAGGTCTGCTCTGATGCTCCTCCAGCTTCCTCTCTGCACTGCATGGAGATCTTCTTAGCCCCTGGTGTAGACCGCCCAGGGCTTCTTATCTGACTCAGATCCGAAGTCCAGTGCCTGACCTGGCGCCGTGCCCTTGGGGCCCTGGGCCTGCCACCTCGGACCTCAGCTTTTACCCCCTCCCCGTACTGGGCCATGCCTGTGCCTCCGCCCACCTGCTCAGCCTTCAGGGAGGCCCATCCTTGCCTCTCCTGCTGACCTGCCCTCGTCACATCCTTCCCTGGCTTAACTCTCTCCAGCGCTAGCGCCGCTGGGCATTGTATGTATTTGATTGTTCATTTATTTATTTGTCTCCCCCCCCCCGCCCTGGAGTATAAATTCTAGGCTAGCCAGTACTATATGAAGAATGAATGAGTTAAATATTAACTGCTATTATTAGTCTTTCATTAGGGGACAGGCCTGTGTGGATTTAGGGTTGAGGTTGAGCACCACATAAAACATCCCCATTCCGCTCCCGCTCCCCAGCTTAAGGCTGGCTACGGATAACTTTGGAAAGTTCCATGGATAGCTTTGGAAAGGGAGTCATAGGCAGCAGCGAGTTAGGAGAAGCCTGCATTTAACTCCATAGCATGGGCAGTGTTGGAGGACAAGATGGTCAGATTTCGTCTGCCTCCCGGAAGAAATGTCAAAATAGGTGATGGACTGATGGAGTTGTGGCAGAACCGTCAGCCATTTAACATGTGCAGAGTTAGAGACTCTTACGCAGTGGCCTGAGCTCTGCACCGCTTCTGTCAAGACAGAAACACACCCGGGTGAGTCACCGTGTGTCTGAAGAGTCCTGGTTCTCCTCACTTTCTCTGCTCCCCTCCTGGGCTCTGCCCTGTCCCTCAGATTGTTACCAAACCCAGCTGGGTCTACCCGCCCACACAGGAAAGCCAATCTACCGACCCTGAGTTGTGGTGAAGGGATGTGCAGTGTTTACTGCAGGGCGCAAAGCAAGGAGAACGGGCAACTCACGCTCAAAACCACCTGAACTCCCCAGTGGGCTTCAGGGAGGCATTTTTAAGAGCCGGATGAGGAATGAGGGGGTCGCAGGATACGTGATCAGCCCGTGCACAATCCTCTGATTGGTTCATGGTGAGGTAACAGGGCGGGGCACAGGAGTGAGCATTGTCAGTCCTCTGGCTCCAGTAAGTCTAGGGGCTACTTGCTCACGATCACTGGGTACTGAATTTCTTCCATTTGGTGAGGATTTTAGCATCTGTCCAACAACTCGGGAAATGTGCATCAGATACTGTTATCTCGGCACTTTGGAGAGGAGCAAAGACAGAGGTCAGATAACAGATAACAGAGGATGTGGGGGAGGGGACTGTCGTGGGACGGCCCCATTGGGTCCTGCTCAGTTGTAAGGTAGCCAGGGTCTTCATATGTCACCATCAAAATCTCTCAAAAAACAATTTGAAATGTTGCCAGACTAAGAAACAAATAGCTTCAAATGTAAGCTTTTACAGGGAGGTTGTTGTTCAAGAGTACTAAGGTTTAACCTAAAGGAAAGGTTCAAGGTCAGGAATCAAGGGCAGGAGTTCCCGTCATGGTGCAGCAGCAGCGGATCTGACTATATCTGTGAGAACGCAGGTTCGATCCCTGGCCTTGCTCAGTGGGGTAAGGATCCGGCATTGCCATGAGCTGTGGTGTAGGTCGCAGATGTGGCTCAGATCCTGAGTTGCTGTGGCTGTGGTGTAGGCCAGTTGCTACAGCTCCGATTTGGACCCCAGCCTGGCGACCTCCACATGCCGCAGGTACGGCCCTAAAAACACAGGAAAATAAGAAAAGAAATCAAGGGCAGGTAAAAAGATTTGGGAGGTGTGCCTGTCTGCCGTGCTTGATTTCATCCTGTTTAGGTTTCCTACCCCCACCCCTTCTCACACTCCCCTCCTCTCCCCCACCCCAAGCTGGACCTTTCCACGTGAAATCATCCTTAGCGTCCAGTCTCCTGTCGCCACTTTGCCTGAGCCTCTCCAGCACTCGCACTGGCTCTTCTACTTCCCCAGGAAGGCTCCGTGCCTGGTCGGGCCTCTTTGCACAGCGGGATGCTGGAAATCTCAGGAAGCCTGAGCGGTGATTGCTCCGATCTGGGAGGACTTGCTGGGGGGACTTGAGTGTCGTTGGGCTCCACGCTAAGTGGCTCACAAACTTTGCCACTTTTACTTTTTACTACTAACTTAAGAAGTAGCAATCAGCCCTATTTCATACGTAAGGACATGGAGGTTTGGAGAAGTTAGGCAGCTTTCCCAGTGTCACTTAGTAAATGGCAGAGCTGGGGTGAATCCAAAGGCATTGTTTTTTGTTTTGTTCTGTTTTTATTTCATTTTTTAGAACTTGAAGTATAGTTGATTTGCAATGTTAATTTCTGCTGTACAGCAAGAACTGTATCTATTTCTTGTATATAAACACACACACATTCTTTGTATATAAAAGAATATATAAATATTCTTTTCTGTTATGGTTTATCATAAGACATCTGTCCAGAGGCAGTGTGTTTTGTTTGTTTTTTCCCTTTTTCAGCCACGCTCACAGCTTATGGATGTTCCCAGGCCAGGGATCGAATCTAAACCCCATCTGTAGCCTACGCTGGGGCTGGGGATCAAACCAGCAATGCCACAGAGACAAACAGGATCATTAACCCGCTGTGCCACAATGGGAACTGCCAAAGACAGTGTTCTGAGCTATATTTTTATTGAAGAAAACTTGCTTTTTTCTAACCTGGAAAATAACCAAGAGGCTAATACCCTTGAGATAAGGAGCTGCCAGAAATAAATGTAGGCAAATTTGTTAGCTTGATAGAGCAAACAGCTCATTTTGGGAGGGGGTTATTTTAGGGAGAAATATTAGGTTTCGTTACTATTTTACTCAGACTTAAATATATTAAAAAATTTTCTTTGGAGTTCCCATTGTGGCTCAGTGGCAATGGACCCGACTAGGATCCATGAAGATGCAATTTTTTTTTCTTTTTTTTTGTATTTTTACCTTACGGCATATGGAGGTTCCCAGGCTAGGGGTCTAACAGGAGCTGTGACTGCCGGCCTTCGCCACAGCCACGCGGGATCCGAGCCGCATCTGCAACCTACACCACAGCTCACGGCAACGCCAGATCCTTAACCCACTGAGCGAGGCCAGGGATCGAACCCGCAACCTCATGGTTCCTAGTCGGATTCGTTAAGCATTGAGCCACGACGGGAACCCCTGAAGATGCGATTTGATCCCTGGCCTCGATCTGTGGGATAAAGATCTGGTGCTGCCGTGAGCTGTGGTGTAGTTTGCAGATGCAGCTCAGATCCTGTGTTGCTGTGGCTGTGACATAGGCTGGTGGCTACATCTCTGATATGACCCAGCCTGGGAACCTCCATAGGTCTCGGATGCGGCCCTAAAAAGCAAAAATAAATAAATAAATAAAAATAATTTTTTTTTGGCTGTGCATTCAGCCTTTCTTCAGTATTTTTCTTTTTTCTTTTTTTTTTAACTCAATGAACTTTCTTATATTTATAGTTGTACTATGATCATCACAACCTGATTTCCAACCCAAACCCCCAGCTCATCACTCCCCACCCCCACCCCACAACCTGTCTCTTTTCACAGTCTGTGGGTCAGTATCTGTTCTGCAAAGAATTTCATCGTATCTCTTTAGTACTTTTCTCTGTTAGTCCACTTCTTAGTCACAATACTTGTTATGACTTAAAAACAGACCAGATCACCCAGAAGTTCCCGCGAACTACGTGAATTCTTTGAGCGGTGGAGTTCCTGCCGTGGTGCAGTGGGATCGGCAGCGTCTCTGGAGCGCTGGGACACAGGTTCCATCCCCGGCCCGGCACAGTGTGTTAAGTGTTGCCGCAGCTGTGGTGTAGGTCGCAGCTGTGACCCAGATCCAATCCCTGGCCTGGGAACTCTGTTTTGGGGAGGCCAAAAAAGGAAAAAAAAATTCTTTGAGCCCTGATGGAAGCAAGGATTATGCTGGGATCAAATGGAAGGCAGCTTCTGTTTTTTTAAAACAGCACGGTGTCTGATAGTTTTTGCTAAACTGAAATAAGTGGGTTCAGGTTTATCCATCACAAAAGGAACTTCATTCTGATATCACAGATGTTTATCCAGCATGAAAAGTATTTATTTTGTTGTAAACATTTCCAGAGCTGCCTTTTGTGAAAAAGAAATTTTATTTTCTTTTTTTGCTTTTTGCTTTTTAGGGCCACACCCATGGCATATGGAGGTTCCCAGGCAAGGGGTCCAGTTGGAGTTGTAGCTGCCAGCCTACACCACAGCCACAGCAACACCAGATCCTTAACCCACTAAGCGAGGCCAGGGATCGAACCTGCAACCATTGACTCCTAGTAGAATTCGTTTCCGCTACACCACAATGGGAACTCTAAAGAGAAATTTTCTACAAAGTAAACTTAGGTTGTTGCTGTCAATCCGTCTGTTACCAAGGCTTGAACTCGAGGGGGACGGTCCTAAACTCTGAGGGAGTTAGAGCCCAGACTTCCCAGCCCCGTGTGCCCTCTTCAGTTTTTTTTCCTTTCGGCTGTCCCCCTGGCATGTGGAAGTTCTCCGGCCACAGATCGGATCCAGGCACCAGTTGGAACCTATACTGCAACCTCAGTAACTGTGCCGGGGATCAAACCTGTGTCCTGGTGCTGCAGAGACACCGCTGATCCTGTCGTGCACAGTGGGAACTCCCCGCTTTGCTCTTTTGGCCATCTTCCACCTCGGGGTTCATTTTCTACTTATCCGTCGAGTCCCCTTTCGTCCCCTCACTGCCTGTCCTTGGGTGTGGTTACAGGCTCTCTCCTTCAGGAAACTTGTCCACATTTTAATCTAGTTCCAGTAACTCCGGATCCATGATTTGCTTGGAGACATGGCCCATCTCCACAGTGCTTCTTCTTCTTTTTTTTTTTTCCGCTTTTTATGACTGCACCCAGGGCATATGGAAGTTCCCAGTCTAGGGGTTGAATTGGAGCTACAGCTGCAGGCCGACACCACACCCACAGGAACTCAGAATCCGAGCTGCATCTGCGATCTTACACCACAGCTCACGGCAACGCCAGATCCTTAACCCACTGAGCAAGGCCAGGGATCGAACCCGCATCTTCATGGATGCTAGTCAGATTCGTTTCTGCTGTGCCACGACGGGAACTCCTCCACATCTCTTCTGCTGCTGTTCTGATGACTGCCTTTCTACTTTGGCTTTTGAACACAGCCTATTACCAGGCCAGCCTGCATTTGGTTTGCTCGTTTGCTGTTGTTTTGTTAGGGAATTACTCTCCTAGGCATTGAGTCACCAGCGTGACGCGGCACTGGCACCTGCCCTGGCATTTACCATGGGCAGCGCTCATGGGGCTCCAGCTCGGCTCCTTTTGGGAGGACCCCCTCGTGTGACCGTGCAGCCACCTCTGCTGTGGGCCTGTCACTGACCCGCTCTCCCCAGCCCAGCCTTGCACCGCTGCCTTGCACTTGGCCTCCTGCAGGACTGTCTGTCCTCCAGGGGTCACAGCCCCCACCCCCACTGATGCCGCTGAGCTCAGCAGAGTGGATCCTCCTCTGCTCTTGTCACCGTGCGCGCCCTGGGGGAGGAGGTTCGGGCCCCATGAGGCTGAAGAGCAACTTTCTAAGAAGCCATTGGGTTGATAAGAATCAAGAGCATTAGTCAGGAAAACCTCAAAGCCTGGGTCATCTCCAGCTATGTACCCGAAAGCAGAGGCGAGGCTCTAAAAGTGACCAACTCGCCGCTTCTCACCAAGTGCCTGGAAGCAGCTACTACTTGTCGCCTGGGCCAGGCACAGGATGACCAGACTCCCTCCCTCCGCCCTTCGTGGGGGGCCGGGGGCGCCAGGCAGAAAGGCCCACGCATAGCTCCAAGAGGGGCTCCATTTTATTCACGTTCTCCGTTGAAGCCCCCTTGAGAGGTCCCCTGTCATTTTCCTGCCAACTCCACTCAAGTCCTTGGCACTTGCTCTTCAAAGAGCATCCTATAGCATCGTGTTATCCGATGTCTGGGGCATGTCTTCAAAGTATTTAACCACCAATTCGGCAGGATTGCTGTATTTTAACAACTGGCAGGCACAGGCCCGCTGAGTATAGGCCCCTCCCTGCTGGTGTTAACTACTGGCTGGCACAAGCCTGCCCTTCCTGTTGGGCCTGTTTTTGTGCTGAGTCAGGCCCTAATAACCCAGCCACCTTGTTTCCTTCCTTGACGTGTGCTGTCCCCTCCCCGGTCAGCTCCAGTCCGCTGCAGAGAAATGGACCGAAGCTGTCCATTTAGTCCCAAGTGCGTATCTATAGATACCCTTGAACTCCATGCCTCTTAGATGCTTGTGTCCTTTCTCTTTCCTTACTGGGCTCGAGGAAATCCTGTAATAAATGGGGGGCGGGGGAGTTGTGGGCGAGAAGGACAAATTAGGAGTTTTCGATTAACATATACACACTACTGTATGTAAGACAGATAACCAGTAAGGACCCCTGTATTTATTTGTTTGTTTATTTATTTATTTATGGTTTTTTAGGGCCACACCTTTGGCATATGGAAGTTCCCAGGCCAAGGTTTGAGTCGGAACTGCAGCTGCTGGCCTGTAGCAACGCCAGATCTGAGCCACATCTGCGACCTACACCACAGCTCACGGCAGTGCCAGATATTTAACCCACTGAGTGGGGCCAGGGATCCGATACCCAAGTCCTCATGGATACTAGTCGGGTTCGTTACTGCTGAGCCACAACAGGAACTCCCAAGACCTACTGTACAGCACGGGGAACTCTACTCAGTATTCTGTAATAACGTGTATGGGAAAAGAATCTGAAAAAGAATGGCCAAGTGTGTGTGTACAATTGATTCACTTTCCTGTACACCTAAAACTGACCCAACATTACATTTTATTTATTTATTTATTTATTTGTCTTTTGTTGTTTTAGGGCCGCACCCGTGGCACGTGGAGGTTCCCAGGCCAGGGGTCCAATCGGAGCTACAGCTGCTGGCCTACGCCAGAGCCACAGCAACGCGGGATCTGAGCTGCGTCTGCAACCTACACCACAGCTCACGGCAACACCAGATCCTTAACCCACTGAGCGAGTCCAGGGATCAAACCCGCAACCTCATGGTTCCTTGTTGAATTCATTTCCGCTGAGCCATGACGCTAACTCCTGACCCAACATTGTAAATCAATTCTACTCCAATACAGTTAAAAAAAAAAAAAGAAAAATGGGGGGGGTCTCCTTGTGGCTCAGCAGGTTAAGAACCCAACTAGTATCCATGAGGATGCGGATTTGATCCCTGGCCTAACGTAGTGGGTTAAGGATCTGGCGTTGCCACAAGCTGCGGTGTAAGTCACAGATGTGTGGCTCCAATCTGGTGTTGCTGTGGCTGCGGTGTAGGCTGGCAGCTGTAGCTCTGATTTGACCCCTGGCCTGGGAACCTCCATATGCTACGAGCGTGGCCCTAAAAAAGCAAAAAACAAAACAAAAAGAAGGTAAGTAAAGAATGAAGTGGCAAATAGCCTTGGAGAACCTCTCGAATGCAGAATCACAGAGGCTACTGCTCTAGCTTGATAAACCCTGGGTAGCTCCTGTGGCCTCTCTCATCAGGGCCTCTCAAACCTTTGACCTGGAGAGCCCCCAAGATGCATTCCAGTGTAGGACACAGCATTTCTGCCGTTCTTGCTTTGATCTAGTAATGTGGAGTGACCCTTTCCTCCAACTTGAATTTCTAAGAGCAGTTGGGAAAATCGGTTGAATGTATACAGCAAATCGAAGATAAACACAGTGTCTTTGATGATTAAAGGCCCTGCTGACAAGTGGCTCTAAGTGTAAAGTAAATAATGGTTTGATGCCTTTTACTCTTCTTTTGGAATCTCTCAACATCCCAGTTTTCAAAGGCCACTGTACAACTTGGGTATTTACGCATTTCATCCAAGTAATTTAATATTTAAGAGTAGATAAGTATAGATAAGTATGTTTGTTTTTTTTTTTTTCTTTCTGCAATTCCTGTCCTTTCGTAATTCTACAAAATTTGTTACCATAAAAAATTATAAGCACTTTGGAATTCCCATTGTGGCTTAGTGGAAACGAATCCGACTAGTATCCATGAGTTAGCGGGATTGATCCCTGGCCTCGCTTAGTGGGTTAAGAATCTGGCGTTGCCGTGAGCTGTGGTGTAGGCCACAGAAGCAGCTCGGATCTGAGGTTGCTGTGGCTGTGGTGTAGACCGGCAGCTACAGTTCCAATTCAACCCCTAGCCTGGGAACCTCTATATGCTGCAAGCGTGGCCCTTAAAAAAAGGAAAAAAAATTATAAGCTCTTAAATTCAGAATCTCAAAATAGAATTTACATAATAATTGTAGAATTCTGGATGTGGTGTTATTTTAAAAAGGAGTCAGTCTGTATTTCAGACATGGAAATAAAGTTAAAGACATTTTTCTTTCTTTTTCTTTTCTTTGGGGGAGGGCACACTTGTGGCATATGGAAGTTCCCAGACTAGGGGTCAGATTAGATCTGTAGCCGCTGGCCTACATGACGACCACAGCCACATGGGATCCAAGCCATGTCTTTGACGTATACCACAGCTCACGGCAACGCCAGATCCATAACCCACTGAGCGAGGCCAGGGATTGAACCTGCGTCCTCATGGATACTAGTCAGATTAGTTTCCGCTGAGCCACGCCGGGAACTCCAAGACATTATTTTATAGCTGCCTTAAATGGTACCTAACCTAGTGGCTAATGACCAAGCACTCTCTAATCTGGACCAGTCAGGAGGGGAAGAAGAAGCCCAATGAGCCAGTTATCTGAGAAATCATAGGACAAAATCTAGAACTTCCTATCACGTATCAAGTTGAGTTTTATTTAGAAAGCTTGCATATTCTTCAGGGCAGTGCATCTCTGCATTTGTCACCATTTCCTGACCTGAATTACACAGACTCAGCCATCTAGGATTAGTTTTTAGTTCAAAATGGGTTTGAAACTCTTTGCCTGCTATTGTTGGAAGGCAGTGCTGTGTCCTAGCTGCCTGGCCCAGGGAGTGAAGGATAAACCATTAGTGTCTGTGATTAAGGCCCAGAGAGTACAGCTTCTGGGCCAGTGATTTTCCAACTGGGAGCTACTTTGGGAGCTGCAAGCTCAGGACTGGGAGACAGTAGCAAGCTTACGGAGGGCCCTGGACGCTCCACTCTTGCTCACCCATATCAGCTAATTTACACTGTGGGCTCCAGACAGGCATTCATTGGAAGAAAGTATGTCAGGGCCAAAAAAGGTTTGAAAACCACCAAGGTCACCTAGTTGTCTCATTTTCTATAAGGGGAAGTTGAACTCCAGGTTAAAGAAGAAAAGCCACCTAAAGTCACATAGTGACCCAGCAACTCCTTTTTCCTTGGGACCCTCTGTACAGACTCCCTCTAACTGTGGCTTTTCTGTCCTTCCTTTCCTTCCTCCCTCCCTCCCTCCCTTTTTTCCCTCCTTCCTTCGCCTTTCCTGGTCCCAGGATTGAACCATTGAACTGGAGCCACAGCAGTGACGACACTGAGTCCTTAACCTCTAGGCCACCAGGGAATTCTTCCCCCCTCCTTTTTTTTTTTTTTTTAACTTTTTCAGCCACCCCACCGCATATGGAAGTTCCCAGATCGGGGTAAGGATCCAAGCTAGAGCTGTGACCTACACCACAGCTGCAGCAACATCAGATCCTTAACCCGCTTTGCTGCAGCAGGAATTCCTCTCTCTCCTTTTTTTAAATAAAAAACCGTACTTCCGGGAGTTCCCATTGTGGCGCAGCGGAAATAATCTGACTGGTATCTCTGAGGATGTGGGTTTGATCCCTGGCCTCGATCAGTGGGTTGGGGATCCGGCATTGCCACAAGCTGTGGTGTAGGTCACAGATGCGGCTTGGATCCTGAGTTGCTGTGGCTGTGGTGTAGGCTGGCAGCTGTAGCTCTGATTCAAGCCCTAGCCTGGGAACTTCGATATGTCGCGGGTGTGGCCCTAAAAAGCAAAAACAAAAAAGAAAAAACAAAAAAAACCCCTATAGTTCTGTATTTTAGACTGCTCAGTTGTATACAGTGGTAAATAGTCAGTACAAATGATAATAGTTTGAAACTAGACTTATGTTTAAGACTCAGGAATGCTATTTGTTATCTGGGCCGTCTCAGCACCTTCACTTTGGAATTTCAAGGGCACTTGTTATGGGAGAAGAGTTGTTTATTTCTGTGTACTCTGCCTGCAGTTACGGTTTTTAAAAACAGGCAGTGTTCCTGTGAGATCCACAGCAACAGGCATTTATCTTTTCAGTCGGGGCGTACAGGCAGCGGCCCCACGACTGACCTGATAGCTCTCATCAGGCGCTTCTCTGAAGCAACATCATTCATGACTGGTTACTCAGCTGCGTGCTTCTTAAAATACGAGAAAACAACTTGGTGGAGCTCCTGCTGTGGCGCCAGTGTCTCTGCAGCGCTGGGACACAGGTTCAATCCCTAGCCTGGCACAGTGGGTAAAGGATCCGGTGTTGCCACAGCTGCGGTGTAGGTGACTCGGATCTGATCCCTGGTGCAGGAACTCCATATGTCATGAAGCAGCCAAAAAAGAAAAAGGGAGAGAAAGAAAAAACAGTTTGGCGAAAACAGTCAAATATAAACGGTCGCTGGTGGCATTCATTGTCATATAATTGGAGAAGAAGGAAGACTGCACAATGAAGGAAAGACAGGAGAACGAGTAGCTTATCATTTATTGTATATTTGCATTCCAGGCACTGTGTTGTGCATTTTACAGGCATTGTTATGAGTCTCACAACCACAAGAAATAAACAGTATAATCTTTGTTTACCCATAAGGAAGTAGAGCCATAGAAATGCGACATATGTTACCTGCCCTCCAAATTGTGGAAAACTGAGACTCAAGTCCGGGTCACACTGACTTCGAGGCAAAACTTATAAGAAATGCCAACATCAAGGTGTGAGTCAGTGCTAAGTAATAAATATTGTCTTAACTGTTTGTAGTTCCCTGTTGGAGAAAGTGCCTGCTGGCCTCTTTCTGCGAACTCAGAGTATCTTCAAACCAATGTCAGCACCCTCTCAGGGTGGCCAGGACTCTGGTTCATTGACTGGCTTGGCTCACGGCCCACTGAGCTCCCCCCTCATCCTCTCACCCTATTGCTGGAGAAGCTGTAACTCCAACTTCTCCTTCTTCTTTTTTTTTTTTTTTTTTGCTTTTTAGGGCCGCACCCACAAAATCAGCGCTGCAGCTGCTAGCCTACACCACAGCCACAGCAACACCAGATCCGAGCCGTGTCTGCAACCTATACCACAGCTCACAGCAGTGGCAGATCTGAGTCGCTTCTGAGACCTACACCACAGCTCACAGCAAAGCCTGATCCTTAACCCACTGAGCGAGGGCAGGGATCAAACCTGCAACCTCACGGCTACTAGTCGGATTCGTTCCCGCTGATCCACAATGGGAACTCCCAAAGTTGAGATCTTTAGCTTTGCTGGACTGGATGGAACCCTCCATAACTCTTTCAGTCCAGAAGAAACATTCTCATCTGGCCTCGGTACTCCTCTTATTCTTGGCTCTTGCCCTTTGAAGTTGTAAATCATGCTCTTTGTTTGCTGAGTGGCTGCCCTTTCCTGACCTACAAGCTCCCCGGAGTTTTTCATGGAGCTGGATTTTCTAACGTGTTCAAAGTTATAAAAACTCAGTTTATTGGAACATAATTTTAAGGGTAAGTGCTTTTTAATTCATTGCCTGTCAGGGTTTGGTTTTGCCCTCTGCCTGATCTCTGCCTGCAGCTGTTGCCTCCTAATCCTGGACCCTGACTTGAGAGTGGGGAAAAAGGGCTTAGTCCCTGGCACATAGTCGGTGCTCAGTGAAGGCTGGTTAAATGAATACGTGAACAACACATTTAAGTGAAATTTGATGAGATTTAAAAATCGATGTAGAGGAGTTTCCTGTTTCGGCTTAGCGGTATCAAACCAGACTAGTATCCATCAAGATGTGGGTTTGATCCCTGGCCCCTGCGCTCAGTGGGTTAAGGATTCAGTGTTGCCACGAGCTGTGCTGTAGGTTGCAGGCGCGGCTTGGATCCCCAGTTGCTGTGGCTGTGGCTTAGGCTGACAGCTGCAACTCCAATTCGACCCCTAATCTGGGAACTTCCATATCCCAGTACCTTGATCAACAGTTTATAACTATCCCATCAAATTTAACCTGTGGTTGGTTGATCTTATGTGCTGACAGGAAGGTTTCCAAACTGAATACCATGCACTCTCACATAAGCCCTGCAGATTTGCTCAAATCTTATCTGAAAAGTGTTCAGTGTTCAGACTAGCCCAGACTGGTCTCTCTCTAAAGCCCCCGACTTTTTTCTTGAAAAGAAAACAGCAGAAAAGTGAGTATCTGGGAGGCGGTCTAATTTTCTAATTATCGCTACATTTCCCCATCACAAAGAAAGTATGTTCTGAGCAAGGTTGTTTCCTCCATTTATTTTTTCAGCAAACATCCCTCTAATTATATAGTTCATGAGATTACAGTGTTAAGGATAACTTTGGAGACTGACTTTTAAAGGTTCTTTTCTTTCTTTTTTTTTTTTTTTGGTCTTTTCCAGGGCCGCACCCACAGCATATGGAGGTTCCCAGGCTAGGGACTGAATCAAAGCTACAGCAACCTACACCACAGCTCACAGCAACGCCGGATCCTTAACCCACTGAGCGAGTCCAGGGATCAAACCCGCAACCTCATGGTTCCTGGTTGGATTGTTAACCACTGAGCCATGATGGGAATTCCAAACTCCAAAGCTTACTGTATTATATTTTATACCATTGTGAGCTTTTTCCTGCTTTAAAAAAAAAAATACAGCCGAGTAGAAATTTAAGTAAGTTCTCAAAACAAACAAGAAAAAGGTTTTAGCCCCATTTCTTCACAATATATTCAGCAGCTATATGTCCAGAATTTTCTTTTACAAAGAACATTTTGGAAAATATTAGGACATGTTAGGCACAGTATAGATAAAACGACCGAGGAGTTACCCATGGGCCAATGCCATTTAGAAGAATTAAGGGGAGATTGGGTTAAAATACTATGTCATGTGTTTAGCCAGTAATTAGCAGCTTTAGCCGCTGCTCTGAGTCTGGAGCTGAGAGATGTTGCCTAGCAGGTTCTTCTTATGGGGCATGAGTATACTGCCCTCTAGTGGCCAAGTTTTTCTTGTTCCTGAGCCTTAGAAAAAGATCCTAAATGTGCCTGATTTAAGCCGTTGTAATTCATTCTTTGAAGAGCTTTTTGCACCTTTAAATTTAATGCTGTTAGAGATTTATTTTATTCATTTGAAATCTGAGAAGCTAACTTAACACCGTCAATGTTCGGTCTTTTTACTGCACCTGTTGTTATATAATTTGAGGGCATCTTTTCACTTGCTTGATGTAAGTGTAAAGAATACAATCAGACTTTTTTTCCACATTTGCCAAGTAAAAGTTGTGCTTAGGATTTAAATATGCCTTATTTTATGAAATCACACTAACATTAAAAGGCAAGAGATTTTAAAAATCTTTCACAGGAGCTCCATTCAGGGCTCAGCGGTTAATGATCCCAACTAGGATCCTTGAGGATGCAGGTTTGATCCCTGGCCTCGCTCAGTGGGTTAAGGACCCAGCGTGCTGTGAGCTGTGGTGTAGGTCACAGGCTCGGCTCGGATCTGGCATTGCTGTGGCTGTGGCATAGGCCGACAACTGCAACTCCCATTCTACCCTTAGCCCGGGAACTTCCATATGCTGTGGGTGTGGCCCTAAAAAGCCAAAAAAAGCAAAAAACAAAAACTAAATGTACAGTTATCACATGGTCCAGCAGTTGCACTTTGGACATTCATCTGAGAGAAGTGAAAACTTAGATTTGTGCAGAAACCTGTTGATGAATATTCATAGCAGATTTACTCATAATAGCTAAAAACTTAAACTGTCCCAATATTCTTCAATAAGAGAATAAATTGTGGTGCATGATACCATGGAACACTGCTCAGCCATAAAGAGAGAATCAACTAACTATATACACAATAGCTTGGGTGAATCTTCAGGCAGTTAGGCTGCATAGCAAAAACAGTAAATTTCCAGAGGCTATATACTGCATTTCATTAATTTAATATTTATGAAATGATGTTTTATCTTATTTATTTTTTCTTTTTGTCTGTGGTATAGTGTAGGATCTCAGTTCCCAGACCAGGGACTGAACCTGGGCTGCAGCAGTTGAAATTGCCCAGTCCTAACCACTAGACCACCAGGAAGCTACCTAAATAACAACATTTTTAGAAACTGGAGAACAATTTCTTAGTGGATGCCAGGGGTTGGGGTGGGCAGAAGGGATGTGGGCCAGGTTATAAAAGAGCAACATGAAGAATCCTGGTGGGGAGGGAAATATTCTATGTCTTTTTTTTTTTTTTTGCTCTTTAGGCCCGCACGCGCAACACATGGAAGTTTCCAGACTAGGGATTGAATTGGAGCTGCAGCCACCAGCCTATGGCACAGCCACAGCAATGCCAGATCTGAGCTGCATCTATGACCTACCATAGCTCACGGCAGCACCAGATCCTTAACCCACTGAATGAGGCCAGGGATCAAACCCTCATCCTCATGGATACTAGTCGAATTCATTTCTGCTGCACCGCAATGGGAACTCCCAGAAATATTCTGTATCTTGACTGTGGTTTTGGATGTGTGAACCTACAGATGTGGCAAAATCATATAGACACATGTAAACAGTAGAGGTAAAACTGGAGAAATATGAATATGATGGTTGGATTTATCAATGTCAGTATATTATAGTTTGAGGAGCTCCCATTGTTGCTCAGTGGGTTAAGAATCTGACTTAACCATGAGGATACGGGTTCAATCCTCAATCCCTGGCCTTGCTCAGTGGGTTAAAGAATCCGGCATTGCCACAAGCCACAACGTAGACTGCAGATATGGCTCGGATCCAGTGTTGCTGTGGCTGTGGCATAAGCTGGCACCCACAGCTTCAGTTCAGCCCTAGCCTGGGAACCTCCATATGCTGCAGGTGTGGCCCTAAAAAGAAAGAAAAACAACCACAACAATAAAATAGACACACACACATACACATGTTACAGTTTGAAATACAATTGAGGAAAGTGGTATATGATAAAGGCTCACAGGATCTGACCGCATTATTTCTTAGCAGTGCACGAGAATTTATAATTATCTCAGTAAAACTTCCAATTAAAAAACAGTTGGACATCAAGAAATACCAGTTCTTCTTTTTCTTTTAAAATGCTTGTCAGATCACCTTGTTCCTTTTTGGGGGGAGCAGTGCCCCTTGGTGTGCATGAGTTCCTGGGCCCACACCATAGCAGTGACCCAAGCCACAGCCCTGACAATGTCGGATCCTTAACCTGCTAGGTCATCAGGGAACTCCTACCTCCTCATATTTTTAAGCTTTACTGTTTTTTTTTTTTTTTTACTTTGAAATCTTTATTTTTGGTGTAAGTTGTGGGGCAAAGTGATGACTTTATTATTTTCCCAAGGGGAGTCCATTGACTTAATACCATTTAATTACTTATATCCTTTTTTCTCTGGTTTTAAATGCTGCCTTCACCTTTAAAAATTTTTTTTCTTTTTATCTTTTTGCCTTTTATCTAGAGCTGTACCCGCGGCGTATGGAGGTTCCCAAGCTAGGGGTCTAACAGGAGCTGTAGCCGCCGGCCTACGCCACAGCCACATCAACGCGGGATCCGAGCCGCGTCTGCGACCTACACCACAGCTCACGGCAATGCCGGATCCTTAACCCACTGAGCGAGGCCAGGGATCGAACCCGCAACCTCATGGTTCCTAGTCGGATTCGTGAACCACTGAGCCACGACGGGAACTCCACCTTTAAAAAAATTTTGTTTTACATTTTTATTTTTGGTTTGAGAGGCAGACTGGTGTGGGTTTGACCTTGATTCTATACCTGCTAGCTTTCTGACCTTCGCTTTGCTCAGTTTGTTCATCTGTAGAGTGGGAATGACAGCGCTGCCTGTCTGCTAAGTTGTCCTGAGAGGTGAGAGAGGCACCTGGAGCTCAGGTTACCGAGTGAAGGTGTCATTAACTGCTGTCGGCGCCGCCTCTGAGGATGCTCCTGGACCCCCATTTCTTTGTCACTGAACCCCTTCTGTTTCTTCATGTTGCTCAGTGCTGGGCGAAAAGGTGGTTGTACTGGGACAGAGCCCTAACAGAGAAGTTATTATTATTATCATTATTATTATTATTATTATTATTATTATTATTATTATTATTATTATTATTTTAGGGCCAAACCCATGACATATGGAGGTTCCCAGGCTAGGGGTTGAACCAGAGCTTCACGTGCCGGCCTACACCACAGCCACAGCAATGCCAGAGCCAAGCTGTGTCTGCGATCTACGTCACAGCTCATGGCAATGCCGGATCCTTAACCCACTGAGTGAGGCCAGGGATCGAACCTGCATCCTGTGGAGGCTAGTTGGGTTTGTTTCTGCTGAGCCACGAAAGGGACTCCATTTTTTTTTTTAAATGGCTGTACCTATGACATATGGAAGTTCCCAGGCTAAGGGTTGAATCAGAGCTGCACCTGCTGGCCTACGCCACAGCCACAGCAACACTGGATCCAAACTGCATCTGCCACATATGCCACAGCTTTTGACAACACCAGATTCTTAACTCACTGAGCAAGGCCAAACCTGCATCCTCACAGACACTACGTTGGGTTCTTAACCCAGTGAGCCGCAACAGACACTCCCAGGGAAGTTATTCTTTTTAACACTGACCCTGAGTATCTATAGAATTACTTCCTAGCTTTTGCTGTAGTGTATTTTATTTCTGCTCACTTCAGATATATTTTTAGGCAAATTATCTAATCCTATCTCATATAATCTCCTCATCTCAAATGTTGTATTAATCAACAGACGCCTTCTCATTTGCAAAGTGATTTGATTTGTATTTGAAGATGCTCCTAAGTAGTGTCTACAAATGATCTTATGATGAAGAATCTCAATTAATTTGAGATGGCTTTAAGCAGAGCTGGGTCTGTGAAAATATGTAATATGGCATGTTTATTAGAGGGCTAACTAGGCAAATGAAACAGTTATTTAGTTATTTTTATTGAAGTAGATTTACGATGCGTTAATTTCTGCTGTACAGCAAAGTGATTCTGTTATACATATATATATATACACAGTCTTTTTATAATATAAATTCTTTTCCATTATGATTTATCAAAGGATGTTGCATATAGTTACCTGTGCTGTACAGTAAGACCTTATTATTTATGTATTCCATATGTAATAGTTTGCATCTGCTCACCCCAAACTCCTAGTCCCTCCCACTCCGCCTCCCTTTTGGCCACCACAAGTCTATTCTTTATGTCTGTGAATCTGATGAAAGGTTTTTTTTTTTTTTTTTTTTTTGCCTTTTGTCATTTTATGGCCGCACTCGCGGCGTGTGGAGGTTCCCAGGGTAGGGGTCTAACAGGAGCTGTAGCTGCCGGCCTTCGCCACAGCCACAGCAACGTGGGATCCGAGCCGCATCTGTGACCTACACCACAGCTCACGGCAACGTCGGATCCTTAACCCACTGAGCAAGGGCAGGGATCGAACCCGCAACCTCATGGTTCCTAGTCGGATTCGTTAACCGCTGCGCCACGACGGGAACTCCGAAAGTTTTTAAAATCTGTCGTCTTTGCATCAAGCTCCGTGCAAAGGAGGATTGAGAGTGATATAAAATACTTGGAACACAGATTCCTGTTAGGAAAATAAGATATGCAAACATAAAATAAGAGAGGACAAAAATCAGGCAGAGTAAGTTTCATAGCCTCACACAACAAGCAGAAGTGAACAGATGTGTTCAAGAGAAGATCATCTTGGAACTCGCTGATGCTCAGTGGGTTAAAGATCTCGCACTGTCACTGCTGTGGCTCTGGTTACAGCTGAGGCTCAGGTTTGATCTGGGCCTGGGAACTTCCACATGCTGCAGGTACGGCCGAAAAAGAAAGAAAGACCATCTATTCCAGAAAGAGCAGATATTTTCCTATTTTCCCATGTCAGAACCCTCTCTGAAGGATTACATTATCCTCTCTGAAGCTATTACATTCTGGTAACACTAAAAAATATTACTTAGGGATTGAAAATTAGCATGTTATTTTACATTTATGGCAAAACAGTAATAGCAAACTGAATCAGATCTTAGAGGAAATATTTTAATAACTTTATTTCTAGACCTCAGAGTTTTCTTATTGTGTGAGTACTCTCAAAATTACCTGTAGATGGAGTTCCCGTTGTGGCATAGCAGAAACAAATCCGACTAGGAACCATGAGGTTGTGGGTTCCATCCCTGGCCTTGCTCAGTGGGTTAAGGATCTGGCGTTGCTGTGAGCTGTGGTGTAGGTCGCAGATGTGGCTCGGATCTGACATTGCCATGGCTTTGGCGTAGGCCAGCAACTACAGTTCCAATTAGATCCCTAGCCTGGAAACCTCCACATGCTTCGGCTGCGGCCCTCAAAAAGACAAATAAATTAATTAAAAATTACTTGTAGAGTTTTAAGTTATTTTAAAAGTCTCCCTGTTGGCCATAGTTACTATTATTATATTTTTAATTAAGACATATATTGAGGAGTTCCCATAGTGGCTCAGCGGAAACGAATCTGACTAGGAACCATGAGGTTGTGGGTTCCATCCCTGGCCTTGCTCAGTGGGTTAATGATCTGGCGTTGCCGTGAGCTGTGGTATAGGTTGCAGATGTGGCTTGGATCCCGTGTTGCTGTGACTGTGGCGTAGGCCAGCAGCTGTAGCTCCAATTAGACCCATAGCCTGGGAACCTCCACATGCTGCGGGTGCGGCCCTAAAACGACAAAAGACAAAAATAAATAAATAAATAAAAGATATAAATAAAAGAAATAGTCATTATAAGGAATTGGTAATTGCTCAGTTATGACTAAAGGTGGTCCCAGCTGAGTTTTTCCTTTCTTAGTACATCTTGCAAGTACCCTGCAGTTTCCTACTGCTTTATCTCTGCCTATAAACTCTCAGCTAACTTCCTGAATTTGATTTTGAGTTACTTCGTGAAGATGAGACGATCATTAGGCCTTGCGGCCAAACCTATGGCTAATTGTAATTTTTTTCCTTCAAAGAATGGGTGATTGAAATGTCCTGCCTCAAGTTCCCATTGTGGCTCGATGGGTTAAGAACCCTACATAGTGTCTGTGACCATGAGGGTTGGATCCCTGGCCCCACTCAGTGGGTTAAGGATCCAGCATTGCTGCAAGCTGTGGGGTAGGTCACAGATGTGGCTCAGATCCAGTGTTGCTGTGGCTGTGGTGTAGGCCAGCAGCTGCGGCTGCAGTTTGACCCCTAGCCTGGGAACTTCCATATGCCACAGGTGTGGCCCTTAAAAAAAAAAGAAGAAATGTGCTGTTTTTCAAACTTGGAGCCTATGAATGTAGATGCCCTGCAACCATCCCAAGATCATAGCAGCCTGAGCAAAAATAGGAATTAGCAGGATTCAGAAATTAGGAAAAACAAATTTTGAATTGCTATAAATGAGAATTTTTTCGGTAGTTATTTAAGTGAATTTTGTGGGGTCCATATGAACAAATAATATCCGTTAATCATGCTTATTCTCTATAGTGAACACAGGTGTCTTATGTTATCTCCATGCATTCACATTACTATTTAATGCTTTTTATTTGTCCAGTCAGCCCTGACACTTTAAGTGCAGGCTCTGTATTGAATACTGGGCTTCTGCTGCACATCCAGGAGCTTTACGGAATGATAGAAGTGTCTTCCCTGGAGTTCCCGTAGTGGCGCAGCGGTTAACGAATCCGACTAGGAACCATGAGGTTGCGGGTTCGATCCCTGGCCTTGCTCAGTGGGTTAACGATCCAGCGTTGCCGTGAGCTGTGGTGTAGGTTGCAGACACAGCTCGAATCCCACGTTGCTGTGGCTGCGGCGTAGGCTAGTGGCTACAGCTCCTGTTAGACCCCTAGCCTGGGAACCTCCACATGCCGCGGGTGCGGCCCTAAAAAATAACAAAAGGCAAAAAAAAAAATCGTGTCTTCCCTACTGCAAGATCATGGCCACCACCCTGCCGTGACCTTCCTCCTTGAGATCTGTCGCCTTCATCCACTGAGAAGGCGGCAGTGTGGGCACCCACGTGGTGGGCACTCGGTGAAAATTTGCAGGAGGAGTTGGAACACAGGAGGTGAGCTGAAAGGTACATGGTCTTTCCCAGCATTAGACCACAGACCATAGATCACTTTTCGAACAGCGACTCAGTCTTCAAAAGACATGAGAAGTTGAAGTCGTTTGCAAATAGGCAAGAACCTAAGGAGGATTAGCAAGTGTCTTTCAGCGTATTAAAGACCTGGGAAGAAAAAACATAGGTCTGGATTCTGTTTTTTGCTCAGAAGTAATGACAGAAAGATTTCTCTCTTATGTGATGGATTTAAAAAGAAAATTTAAGCTACTCTCTTTTTTTTTGTTTGTTTGTTTTTTTTAGGGCCACACCTGAGGCATATGGAAGTTCCCAGGCTAGGGGTCGATTCGGAGCTGCAACTGCTGGTCTACACCACAGCCACAGCCACACAGGATCTGAGCCATGTCTGCGACCTACACTGCAGCTCACAGCAAAGCGAGATCCTTAACCCACTGAGCGAGGCCAGGGATCAAACCTACATCCTCACAGATACTAGTTGGATTAATTTCTGCTGAGCCACAACGGGAACTCCCAACAGTGAGTGTTTTAAGAGAAGAAGCAAAAACACAGTCCTCTCAAGAGCTTGGCTCACTTCTGTTTTATTCTCTTTGTCAAGGTAGTCACAGGCCAGCTCAAATTCAAGAGGGTGAGGGGTGAAGGAACTGATTCCAGTCTTTTTTTTTTTTTTTAATTTTATGGAATATAGTTGACTTACAAAGTTGTTAGTTTCGGGTGTCCAGCAAAGTAAATCAGTTATGCATCTGTGTATATTCATTCCTTTTGAGATTCTTTTTCCATACAGGTTTTTGCACAGTATTGAGTAGATTCCCCTGCTATACAGTAAATTCTTGTTTCCTATCTATTTTATATATAGCGGTGTGTATATATCAGACCTAGTCCCCTAATTTATCCCTCTCCTTGTGTTTCCCCTTGGGTAACCATAAGTTTGTTTTTGAAATCTTTGAATTTGTTACTTTTTTTTAAGTTCTTTTGTATCATTTTTATTAGATTCCACATATTAGTGGTCTTATATAATATTTGTTTTTGTCTGACTTCACTTAGTATAATTTCTAGGTCCATCCGTATTGCTGCAGATAGCATTATTTCATTCCTTTTTATGGCTGAGTAATATTCCATCACATATATGTACAATATCTTCTTTATCCAGTCTTCTTCCGTTGATGGGCATTTGGGTTGCTTCCATATCTTGGCTATTGTAAATAGTGCTGCAATAAACATTGGGGTGCATGTAAACTTTTTTTTTTTTGGTCTTTTTTGCCTTTTATCTAGGGCCACACCCGCGGCATATGGAGGTTCCCAGGCTAGGGATCTAACAGGAGCTGTAGCTGCCAGCCTTCGACACAGCCACAGCAACGCGGGATCCGAGCCGTGTCTGCAACCTATCCCACAGCTCACAACAATGCCAGATCCTTAACCCACTGAGCAAGGCCAGGGATCGAACCTGCAACCTCATGGTTCTTAGTTGGATTCATTAACCACTGCACCACGAAGGGAACTCCCATGTAAACTTTTTGAATTATGGTTTTCTCTGGATATATGCCCAGGAATGGGATTGTTTCAGGAATGGTTCTTACACACAGGGCCAGAAAGGGTTGATGAGTGGCCCTCTTGCTACAGGGTAAACCACATTCCTTTGAATTTGCCTTAACTGAGTCTAAGTCTTAAAAGGACAGTCACAGGCCCAAGGTTCATGTCCCGGAAGTAATTCTGGAAAAGGCAGTGAGACATCACTGGCTGGAACATCAGACCCTGGACTGATTGGCTTGGATTCAGTTGTGTCAGTACACAGACATGATACTATCTAATCTCTTATGAAAGAAAATTGTTATCCAGTTCTGTAGGAAAAGGTTTAAGTCTACTTGTGATTACAGCTAGTGGAAAAGTTCTCAACTAAAGGTGACTTTGTCCCCCAGGGGATATTTGGCAATTCCTAGAGGCATTTTTAGTTTTCAAACTGGGTAAGGGGTGGAGTTCCTGTTGGGGCTCAGCAAGTTACAAACCCAACTAGTATTGGTTTGATCCCTGGCCTCACTCAGTGACTTAAGGATCTGGCATTGTCATGAGCTGTGGTGTAGGTCGCAGATGCGGCTTGGATCCTGCGTTGCTGTGGCTGTGGTGTAGGCTGGCAGCTGCAGCTTCGATTCGACCCCTGGCCTGGGAACTTCCATATGCTGCAGGTGCAACCTAAAAAGAGGAAAAAGAAATGGGTGGGGGGCAGTGTTACTGGAATCTAGTGGCCAGAGGCCAGAGATGATGCTAAATATCCTACAACGCACAGCCCTTCCCCCACAACAGGGAATTTTCCAGCCCCAAATGTCAGTAGTTCAGAGGTTGAGAAACCCTGAGCTACAGCAAAGATACCTCCCATCTTGTATTGCAAGTTCACGTAGAGCACGTTGCTTTTTATATCCCAAGACATCTTTTGTGCTTTTATCCTGTATATTTAAAAAATCTTTTATCTCTGTATTTCCAGATTCAATTTGTCAGTTTCTCTAAGGGCTCTTAAGGCTGCAACTTCTATTCACTTTTGTATTTAAATAATTTATGTACGGAGATTGGATCGAGGTGGCTGGTAGAATATTCATTCCACCCACTTCCTCCCACTTTAAAATTTAAGAAATAATAAGAAAAAGTTTTGTATGTCTTTATCTATCTATGGCTCTGTATAGCTCTATCTGTATCTCTGTCTCTTTCCTGGAGAAGAAGGGGTGATAGCTAAGGACCAGAAACTTTGAGCCTCACTGAAGGGCCATGTCAGTCAGCAAGTTATAATGTGATAACAAACAGCCCCCAAATCTGAGTGATTTTTAAAATTTATTTATTTATTTATTGGCTGCTGCGTGCAGGGTCTTGATGTGTGATCTCAGTTCCCAGACCAGGCATTGAACCTGGGCCGCATGGGTGAAAGCACCAAGTTCTAACCGCTGGACCGCCACCAGGGCACTCCCCAAATCTGAATGACTTTAAACTCCATAGTTTATTTCTCACTCATGTTACATGTTCACTTTGGGCAATTAGGATGGCTTATCACTCATCTCACATGTTGTCATTGTCATGTAGAGGGAGAAAAGAACCCCCAGAGAGCCTTGCATTGGCAATTAAGTGGTCCCTCTTGGAAGTGACAAGCATCAAGAATTCTATTCACATCATTGCCCAGAATGAATGGCACAGCCCCATTTCCGCAAAGGAGCCAGTGAGCACGGTCCTGTCAGTGGCCCAGGGAGGAGAGAATTGGACTTACCTGGCAGATAGCTTTACTGATCCCTGAAAGGCCAAATTAGAGGGGTTCTGAGAGAAGGAAGAAGCCACAACTCAGAGTGTACAGGAAAGAACAGGAGGTGGAGTGGCTCCTGAAGACACAAGGAAGAGGAGGCGCCCTGTACTAAAAACAGAGCAATTCACTGTAATGGGAATAGCCTGGGAGGTTGATACCTACATGTACCCTAGAGTTGGGAGAGTTAGGAGCACTATTTTATTTTATTTTATTTTATTTTATTTTTTTGCTTTTTAGGGCCACACTTGCAGCATATGCAAATTTCCAGGTCAGGGGTTGAATCAAAGCTGCAGCTACCGACCTGCATCACAGCCACAGCAATGCCAGATCCTTAAGCCCCTGAGCAAGGCTAGAGATCCAACCCACATCCTGCGGTATAAAGTTCTGTGTTCAAAGTCATTATGCCTAATACAATGCCTGGTAGATAGTATGTGCTCAGTACATACTAATTGATTGATGATGGTGCTAAACTTACCTTAGAGAAAAAAACAAATCTTTTTTTTGCCTTTCTTTAGGGCCACACCCTTGGCACATGGAAGTTCCCAGGCTAGGGGTTAAATCGGAGCTACAGCTGCCAGCCTGCACCACAGCCAAAGCAATGCGGGATCTGAGCTGCATCTGCAACCTATACTGCAGCTCACAGCAACGCCGGATCCCTGATCCACCAATCGAGGCCAGGGATCGAACCCACATCCTCATGGATACTAGTTGAATTCATTACTGCTGAGCCACAATGGGAACTCCAGAAAAAAGCAAAGGTTGTTATTATTATTATTTATCATCATCATTATCCTGTTATATCAGAGATGTTTGGTTCTGGGAACAAGTCACTGTCTTGACTCCTCATGAGGTCACTTGAAGGAATTTCTCTTGGAGTTCCCATCGTGGCGCAGCAGTTAACGAATGTGATTAGGAACCATGAGGTTGCGGGTTCAATCCCTGGCCTTGCTCAGTGGGTTAACGATACGGCATTGCCATGAGCTGTGGTGTAGGTCGCAGACGCGGCTCAGCTCTGGCGTGGCTTTGGCTGTGGCATAGCCCGGCAGCTGTAGCTCCAATTCGACCCCTAGCCTGGAAACCTCCATATACTGCGGGTGCGGTTCTAAAAAAAAACAAAAAAGGAATTTCTCTTGCCCAGAGAGCTCCAGGCTCCAGACAAAGAGCATTCCAGCATGGGGCTTTAGATTCTGAATTCCTTTCTTTTCTAGCGGAATTCTCATTTTTCCTTGCACTTTCTCGACCCACCCACCATGACTGCTCCTGCGACCATCTCAGCTCTGCGAAAGGATGTCCTTGGTCCTCCAGGCCCTGCCTTCCTGTTGGTGGCCTCTGTCTGCAGTGGTCTCTGGAGACACTGGAGGTTGGGAGTAGGCTCTGGGCAGACTGCCTGGGTTCAGTTCAGCCACACGTTCACTCCGTGACTTTGGGCAAGGTCCTTTATTTCTCTGGGCCTCATTCTCCTCATTTACGAACTCTGAATAATACTAGTATCTGGGAGTTCCCATTGTGGCGCAGGGGAAAGGAATCCCACTAGTATCCGTGCAGACGGGGGTTCGATCCCTGGACCCCTAGCTTGAGAACCTCCCTATGTGGCAGATATGGCCCTAAAAAAGAAGTAAAAAAGTAATAAAATAATAAAAATGAATAAGAAACACATTTACAGATGGTAAATGTTATTATTCACTGTCACCCGTACTAATCTAGAAATAATAGCCACCGTTTCCTCTGCCCTTACTGTGCTGAGGGCCTTCAGCGTATGATCTCGCTTAATCTTCGTTCTCTACCTAAAGAGGACACTATGATCCCTGTTTTGTAGATTCGGAAACTGAGGCTCAGCAAGACAAAATTACCTGCCCAGAGATACAGCTGCTATTGCAGCGGGGCTGAGATTTGAACCCGGACCTGCAGGCTCCAAAGCGTGTGCTCTTCCTTATCACCCACAGAGGGCGCCTTTCCCTGACTTTTTTTGTTGACCTGCCTAATATTTTTCCCCCTTTTTCCTCATTCCACTCCTTCGGAGTCCCATTTATTTTCTTCCAATTTTAAAAGCAATACATACTCATTGTAGGAGGATTTGAAAATATGGAGCATTAGAAGGAAAAAAAATCGTCTATACTCTTACCGTTATCCATAATTTTCAACCCCAAGCTTTGCTGATTAATGCTTATCTTCGTAACGGCTTTGTACGTGCCTTCATCACATGTAATAAGTACTCAGTGAATGCTTATTGATTTCAGCCCCCCTAGGAACTCGATAGAATGTTTAAAACAGCATGTGATTTGCTAAGAAAGTCACACGTTTATGTTTATGCCCAAAGAATTACTGGAGGAGTTCCCGTCGTGGCTCAGCGGAAACGAATCTGACTAGTATCCATGAGGACGCGGGTTTGATCCTTGACCTCACTCAGTGGGTTAAGGATCCGGGGTTGCCGTGAGCTGTTGTGTAGGTCACCCACGCAGCTCAGATCCCGAGTTGCTGTGGCTGTGGTGTAGGCTGGCAGCTATTCAACCGCTAGCCTGGGAACCCCTGTACGCCACATGTTTGGCCCTAAAAAGACAACAAAACAAAACAAGAATTACTGAATTCCAGTGGACACACGTGGGGACTCAGTCTTTTTCAGAGCTGCGGGTCTACACCATGTTAATTTTCGTGGCCATTTTATAGCTATTTGCACCACGTTATACCCATAGACACTCAACAGATACACTTTGACGGACAGGCTTTCAGAGATGACAAGTAAATTCACTGCCTTTATTCACCAACTCTTCCGTGAGCAGGCACTGTGCTAGTTCCTGGGGAAACACATGATCTAGATAGTCTGTGCCGTCTTGGAATTTACCCCTGGGTGATTGAAAGCCCAAGAAACGCAGCCTCTGAAATGTTCGGATGAGAAGACATTTTTCCCACAGTGATATTTTTATCAGCCGACTCCAAGTTATTGGTCATGGATAGGTTTAAAAAAGAGTTGTGGAGGTCCAGGTAAGGTTCATAAGAAGGGAGAATGTGACTTTGGCCGGATATTAAATGACCACTTAGCCGTAAGGTCTCACAGGGGAAAAGGTTTTATTTATGTCTCCTTTGGTCTTGTCTTTTCATCCCCAGTTTTGATGTATGAGCTTTAGCCTGGGCCTTTGATTTTCAGTGTTCTGGACAAAGAGCCCAGGGATGACAAAGCCAGCTGTCTGAGAGCTGCACAGAGGATTTCAGCGGCCGGATCAGGGGGAGCCTGCTGGGGGGCAGCACCCCGAACGCCCCATAAAATAGAGCGTTTCCCAGGCCTGCTTTGAAACACACAGCTGGCTCGGGTATTGGACGTTGTGGTAATGATCTGTAGTCCTTTGAATCATCTTGTACTATCTGAGTTTAATCAACTGGGAAAACTAAAAAAAATTATGGATCCATCAATTATAAATATATTCAATAAGGGGCATTAACATTATGTGGAAGTCCCTGACCAAGATTTTTTTAACCTCTAAAACACAGTTTGGGACAAATTTTGGTGCAGCATACCAGCACTGAGGATATCAAGTTCAGTTCTTTTTGGCATTGGTAACAAATTACCCCAAAATGTAATGGCTTGAAACAACAAACATTATCTCACAGTTTCTAGGGATCAAAAATCTGGGAGTAGCTCAAGGTCTTTCAGGAGGCTGCAGTCAAGCCAAAGCTGAGGAAGATTCAGTCATGTGGCTCCTGGCTGGAGTTTGCAGTTTCCAGGTGGCCCCTCCACAGGGCTGCTGAGTGTCCTCCAGACGTGGCAGGTGACTTCCCCTCGAGAGCTGAGAGAGAGGGAGATGCGGGTTGGGGGTGGGGGCCCAAAACAGAAGCCACGGTGTCTTTTATAACCTAGTCTCTAAAGCACTGGGCCATCACTTCTATCATATTCTATGGGTCCTTCAGGCCCACCCTGCTACAGTGTGGAAGGAGGCTCTTTAAAAGTGTAAATACCAGGCTTTCGCTTCGTGGCTCAGCTGTTAACGAACCGGACTAGGATCCGTGAGGATGCGGGTTCGATCCCTGACCTCGCTCAATGGGTTGAGGATCTGGCGTGAGCTGTAGTGTAGGTCACAGATGTGGCTCAGATCCTGAGTTTTGACTGTGGCGTAGGCCAGCGACTGTAGCTCCGATTAAACCCCCAGCCTGGACGCTTCCATATGCCACAGGTGTGGCCCTAAAAAGCAAAAAAAAAAAAAAAAAAGGATTGTAAATACCAGGAGATATGGGTATCCTTAGGGGTTATCCTGGAGGCTTGGCCCCCACATGGTCTAATGATCAGGTGAAATTCACTTGAAAGTCACGTTGGGTCCAGTGAATTGATATTTACTTTATTGATATAAAATGAAAACTCAGAGCTGTGAGGCCGTGCCTGTGTGTGTCCCTAAATCTGGGCAGTGAGGCCAATTGTAGAGTTCCTTATCATATGGTAGGGCCAGAGATCTGACCGCAGGAGGCAGGGATTGATCGGCAAAAGGACTCTTGGGTTTGAATGAATACATTTCAACCTTTACAAGACCAAGGATCCAGTACCAGGGGAAAGCCTCTTCTCTTGTGTCCACTGAAGGGGGCATTGACCAGGCGCACTCAACAGGTGAGAAATCTGAAGAGGGAACCTATTTTCAGTGGTTCCCTGAAACACTTCCTCAAAGCAGTATGTGTCTCTTAGTCCCCCTTTTCCGAAGAGGGGAAGAGAGATCCCGTGTCAGGCTGCTGTAGAGCTTTTCCTTTATCCGCCCCCATATGAGACCCGGGGTCTGGTCTTGAGCACGTCACATACTTTCTCTAGAACTTAAATTCCCCATCGGTAACAAAGTGGGTGGACTAGACAGAAAGGTGATCAGCACAGGCCTTCCTTCCAGCTCAGTCATGTTTCGGCTGCTGTTTCACCAGGAATTGATCCATCGCAGAGTTACATGGACATTCAAATGTGAAAGCTACCGGCTTCCAAATGACCAAGAGCCAGCCAGTACCCCAGTCTCTACAGTAACAAATAAGGTGGAATCGCCTAAGCCCCCAGCCATTCTGAGCGTGTGCGAATGATTTTCTCGTTTCCATGAGTGCTGCTGCTCAAAAGGCTTGTGCTTGTTATTAGGCTAATACGTAGTCATTGTAAAATATGGACAGGCTTAAAGAAGAAAGCTTAGAAAGAAGAAACTCTAGGATGAAATGGGTGGAAAGGAGTTAGGGTGGTCTTCAAATACATTTAATGACTTAACTTTCTTATGACTTGTTAACGTTGTCAGTTAACTGTGGTCGCTATACGTGGGGGTTGGCTGTTTTCACTTTTGCATGTTTACTGCACATTTGAATATTTCAGATATTCTATATTTTGGATTCTTAATCTACTGCACCGCAAGGGAACTTCCTCCCCATATATTTTCTTAAAAACAGTGCTGAGAAGAAGACAGTCTCCTTTTTAAAATCTGGAGATAATCCTTATATCGTTACCGTTTCTGTGATTTACTTGTAGCTTTTTTTTTTTCAACCAAACAAGGATCATTTTCTATGTTTAAGTTTGCATGCCTTTTTTTTTTTTAATCTGTAGAATAGATGCCTGGAAAGTGGAATTGCTACATCAAAGTGCGTCCACATTTCCAAATTTGTTACATAAGTGCTAATGACACTACAAAAATGCCTGAGAATTCTGTTTTCCCACATCCTTGCTGATATGGTTCCAAATAATTCATTGCTCTAATTTGCATTTGATTATTAATAAGGTTTGTGCATCATCCTATGTAATTTTCTTAGACATTTCAATTTATTCTCCTTTGAATTATCTGTCCATATCATTGGCTCTTTTTGTTTTCATTTTCAGAAATTTATCGAAGTATAGTTGGTTTACAATATTGTGTTACTTTGTGCTGTGTACACACACACACACGCGCGCGCGCGCGCGTATATGTTCTTTTTCAGATTCTTTTCCCGTATAGGTTATCACAGAATATTGAGTAGAGTTCCCTGGGTTGTACAGCAGGTTCCTGTTGTACACATCAGTGTGCATCTGATCGCTGCATCTTTTTTATTGGGTTATTTGATTTTTTAAAAAATTATACCCTCCTACTGAAAATCTTCTACCACATCAGCTTCATCATTCTCTCTGTATATTTTTTTCTCTCAGTAATTTGAGAGTAAGTGAATATATGTTGGTCCTTTACACATAGATACTTTAGGGCAGTGTGTATTTCCCCAAAAGGGACATTCTTTTTTTTTTTAAGTTCCCTGTGCTATACCGTAGGGCCTTGTTGTTTTCCTACTTTTTTTAAAATTTTTATTAAAGTATAATTGATTTACAGTGTTCTGTCAATTTCTGCTATACAGCAAAGTGACCCAGTCATATATATATATATATATATATATATATATATATATATATTCTTTTTCTCATATTATTTTCCATCATGTCTGTCACAAGTGATTTGATATGAGTTCCCTTTGCTATACAGCAGGACCTCATTGCTTATCTATCCTAAATGTAATAGTTTTCATCTGATATCCCCAAACTCCCCGTCTGTCCTGCTCACTCCCTACCCCTCCCCCTCGGCAACCACAAGTCTGTTCTCCATGTCTGTGAGTCTGTTTCTATTTTGCAAATTGGTTCATTTGTGCCATATTTTAGATTCCACATATAAGTGGTATCATATGGTATTTGTCTTTCTCTTTCCGCCTTACTTCACTTAATATGAGAATCTCTAGTTTCGTCCATGCTGCAAGTGGCATTATCTCATTCTTTTTACGGCTGAGTAGTATTCCATTGTGTGTATGTACCACATCTTCCTTATTCCTCCGTTGATGGCCATTTAGGTTGTTTCCATGTCTTGGCTGTTGTGAGTAGTGCTGCCATGAACCACGGGCGCATGTGTCTTTTTGAGTTGTGGTTATGTCTGGGTACATCCTCAGGAGAAGGCTTACCGGATCGTATTGTAGCGCCATATTTAGTTTTCTGAGGAACCTCCATACTGTTTTGGGGTTGTGGGGGCATTCTCTTACGTGACCACAGTACAACTATCAATTAGAAAAACCAACATTTAGGAGTTCCCTTCGTGGCTCAGTGGTTAACAAATCCGACTAGGAACCATGAGGTTGCGGGTTCAATCCCTGGCCTTGCTCAGTGGGTTAAGGATCCGGCGTTGCCGTGAGCTGTGGTGTAGGTCGCAGACACGGCTCGGATCCCCGCGTGGCTGTGGCTGTGGCGAAGGCCGGCGGCTACAGCTCCTGTTAGACCCCTAGCCTGGGAACCTCCATATGCCACGGGTGCGGCTCTACATAAAGGCAAAAAGAAAAAACAACATTTATACAGAGTTATTGTCTAGTCATAGACCTGACTCAATTTCTTCTTCTTCTTTTTTTTTTTGGCCACACGTGAGGCATGTGGAAGTTCCTGAGCCAGGGACTGAACTTGGCATCACAAGCTTGGCCAGGGACTGAGCTGCTCTAGTAACAATGCCCAGATCCTTAACTCACTGAGCCACAAGGAAACTCCAGCCTGATTCAGTTTTTGCCAATTTCTTATAGACATTATACTCTGAGCCTTTTCTGATGTCATTTAAGTTCAAAAATATCATTTTGAATAGCTGAAAAACATTTCATTAAATATGTCATAATTTATTAACCATTTTTTTGCTGCCTGTTATTATTTTTACTACCAATAATGCCACTCTGAACATCAGTGTTCCATGTGTTTTGCGTTGCATCTGGCTGACATACCAGAGGTGGCAGCTCTGAGAATGAGCATGTTTATGGTGTGTGCTGGGGGAGAGGTGGCTCGACTGTACGGATCCCTTTAAATAATATCCAGACTGACCTCTTCCTTCCCCTCCCCCACATTTTCTCCTTTCAGCTCCTCCTGCCTCTGATTATAGAATCATTTCTGATTTCTTCTAGTAAACTCACCTTTTTTTTTTTTACCATTTTTTTTAGACCCACACTTTTGACATATGGATCTTCCCAGGCTAGGGGTCGAATCAGAGCTGTAGCTGCCAGCCTACACCACAGCCACAGCAATGCCAGATCTGAGCTACATCTCTGACCTGCACCAGAGCTCATGGCAACTCCAGATCCTTAACCCACTGATCAAGGCCAGGGATCAAACCTGCATCCTCATGGATACTAACTGGGCTGATTACCGCTGAGGCACAACGTGAACTTCCTAGGAAACTGTTTTGCCTGCCATTTTCTTTCAGCTTGGGTGGGGTGTGGGTGCCCAGCTCCTTTGAGTTTTATGCTTTGTTTTGCCCATTCATTGTGCTTTGCATCTTCTGGACATGCCTTCCGGTTGTTGTCTGTTGGTGGCGCCCTCCTGGCTTTCCAGCAATGCAGTGGATGGATACTATGCACTTAGATAGTCTGAGCCTGGCTGCTCTTTCTTTGGAATAGACTTTTGACAACTAAATTACTATGTCAAAAGCATTTGAGTCCCATGACCCTCTAGGAAAGTGGCATAGCTTATCCTCCATTCAGCAAGCTGGGAGGCAGCTGTTCTCCTGCATTCTGGGTAACATTCTCCTGTTCCACAGCTGTCTGTGCCCACCTGGTGGCCTCACCAAGGATACATTATGGGCGCAAAGTATCATCTCATTGTTTTTGGGTTTTTTTTTCTTTTTTTTTTTGGTCTTTTTGCCTTTTCTAGGGCCGCACTTGCTGCATATGAAAGTTCCCAGGCTAGGGGTAGAATCGGAGCTGCAGCCGCCAGCCTAAGCCACAGCCACAGAAATGCAGGATCTGAGCCGTGTCTGTGACCTACACCACAGCTCACGGCAACGCCAGATCCTTAACCCACTGAGCGAGGCCAGGGATCAAACCCGCAAACTTATGTTTCCTAGTCTGATTCGTTTCCTCTGCGCCATGACAGGAACTCCTACCTATGATTTCTTTGTAAATATCCTTAGCTTATTTTCCTTATTAGAACAGTGGTGTTCTTCTCACTGAGTAGGAAAGGTTCGCTAGGGAAATTGAGAGCAAATGAATCAAGAGTTTTTAAAGTGTTGCTAAAGGATAAGTAGTTTGCCTTTTTTGCCCTCTCTTGGCTGCTCAGTCAGGTTCTCCCCACTGTTTCCTCTCCTTAGAAATGTACTCAGCATTTTTTTTACAGCCTTATTGAAGAATAAGTCACAGTAACATAATTGTGTATATTTAAAGTGTACAATGTGATGATTTGATATATATTGTGAAATGATTACCAAGATTAAAATAATTAACATATTCACCACCTCGCAGAGTTGTGTGTGTGTGGTTAAGATTGCTTAAGATTAAAAAAAAAAAAAAAAGAGCCTTAGGCCCATTGTGCAGTTATAATTATACAGTTATAAAACCAAAGTGATAAACAACAAAACTAAAAAATTATCAGCATTGGAATTCCCACTGTGGCTCAGTGGGTTAAGGACCCAACGTGGTCTCTGCAAGGATGCAGGTTTGTTTCCTGGCCTCACCTAGTGGTTTAAGGATCTGGCGTTGCCCCAGGCTGCAGTATAGGTCACAGCCACAGTTCTGATTCAGCTCCTAGCCTGGGAACTTCCATATGCCACAAACTCGGCCATTAAAAAAGAAAAAAAAAATTGGAGTTCCCGTCTGGGCTCAGCAGAAATGAATCCGACTAGGAACCATGAGGTTATGGGTTCAATCCCTGGCCTCACTCAGTGGGTTAAGGATCTGGCATTGCTGTGAGCTATGGTGTAGGTCACAGACACGGCTCGGATCTGACATTGCTGTGGCTGTGGTGTAGGCCGGCAGCTACAGCTCTGATTGGACCCCTAGCCTGGGAACCTCCATATGCTGTGGGTGCAGCCCTAAAATGACAAAAAAAGAAGAAAAAGAAAAAAAAATCAACGGCATCAACTTCAATGTTACACATTATATTGTTTTGCTGAAACTAAATTGTAGCTCAGTTTACAGCATGAGTCAACTCCACGGTGGGAATCAATCACCAAAATGGGTTCAGCAGTTCTTACTCAGATGCTGGGCTGCCCAGGGATCCTTGGTGCTCCCATCCATCCAGCCTGAGGCTGCTTGTTTTCAGGGTCTAGAGGAAGCAGTGTCCTTTCTGCCCCCATTAAGGATCACCCCATGAACCATATACCTTCCTTCTTGCTCCTCATTTTACTGAGAAAATTCAAACAACAGAAAAAGAACTTTCTCCTTGCCACCTGCCTCTGTCCCCAGATGGCCCTGTCTGTTAGAGTAATTGTCTGTGCTCCTATTTAAGGTCGTTCCCTCCGCTCTGTGCAATTCCCATCTCCTCTCTCCTAGTCACGAACTTCACACCTCCAGTTATCTCCTCTCTCCTACATTATTGATTTTTCCCATCTTGACTGACTCTTTGTCTGCAGCACAAAATCTCTCATCTTTAAAAAAAGAAGAAGAAAGAAAGAAAGAAAAGAAATGCTTCCTTGACCTAGTATTGCTATTCCGCCCTGCCCCATTTCTCTGCTTTTATAGCAAAGGGCTGGCAGAGATGAGTCCAGCTTGTCTGACCTGCCCTCTCCATTCTTCCTAATTTCTCTCCAACCCACTCAGTCAGGCTTTTGCCTTCCCTCCCTCCATGCCCAGCACCACTGCTATTGCTATGGACTTGTGGTGCCCTTTGTCTTCCAAATCCCATGGCCATTCATTTTCATATTTAACCAGACAGCACATTTGACACGGCTGATCACGCTTTTCCTGGAAGCCTGATCTTCCCTTGGCTTCCAGGACACCCCTTCCTCTTGCTTTTCCTCGCACCTCACTGGCTGCTCTTGGTCAGCTTCTCTTGTTGGGTTCTGGCTTTTATAACTGACCTCCAACCCCTGGAGCAGCTCAGGCTAAGCCCTCAGGCCTCTTTGTGCTCACCCCCAGTCCCTCGGTGGGCTTTTTTAGCTCCTATGGTGCCCGCTCTCCCTGAGTGGAAACGAATTCGACTAGGAACCATGAGGTTGCGGGTTCGATCCCTGGCCTCGCTCAGTGAGTTAAAGATCCGGTGTTGCGTGAGCTGACTTGTACAGTCAGCTCTCTGCTCGGGCGTGTTCCATGCAGCGCCGTCTTTACTGTGCCCGGGACCCCACCTGAGGACGTGCAGGGAGAACAGAACAGGCGGAGGCACACAGTGAGCGACTCTCACTGCAAATGAAAAACAGGCGAGTGTGACTCAGGAGCATTTTCCCTTCCTCTCTCTCTCCCGAAGCAAAGGAACGCATTGCTGTGGAAGCTGAGATAGTGAGTTAAGGAGTTCCTGCTGTGACTCAGCCGGTTAAGGACCTGACATTGTCTCTACGAGGATGGGGGTTCGATCCCCGGCCTCGCTCAGGGGGTTAAGAATCTGGTGTTGCTGGGCTATGGTTTAGACCTGCAGCTGTGGCTCAGATTCAACCCCTGGCCCGGGAACTTGCCTGTGCCACAGATAGTTAAGATGATGAGATACCATTGAAAAGAAGTCAGGGACGGAGTTCCTGTCGTGGTGCAGTGGAAACGAATCTGACTACGAACCATGAGGTTGCGGGTTCGATCCCTGGCCTCACTCAGTGGGTTAAGGATCCGGCGTTGCTCTGAGCTGTGGTGCAGGTCGCAGACGCGGCTTGGATCCTGCGTTGCTGTGGCGTAGGCTGGCGGCTACAGCTCCGATTCGACCCCTAGCCTGGGAACCTCCATATGCCGTGGGTGCGGCCCTAAAAAGACAAAAAAAAAGAAGTCAGGGACACACCATGCTCTAGTGGCATGTCACAACACTCCTGATTACCAGAGCCCTGCTGATTTCATGATCTTACCTGTGGCAGGAGACCCTAAACAAACATTATTGATCAGTATTTTCCTTACAGTATTAAGCTTTCATTCTTTTTGAACTCAGTTTCTGGTTATTATGCATCTGAGTGTGTGGGAAGCATGGTTTGCGTTTCCTGGACCACTAGGCGTTTTGATGTGAGCGCCGTGGGAGGGAGCCCTGGGCCTAGAGGAAGGAGGCAGCTGCCCGTGGAGCACAGGGCACTGGGTCATGCTGTGTGAGTGGCCTGTGGCCACCTGGCATCCAGGGCTTTTCTTTATCTTCGTTGGTTGTGAACTTGGCTGAAGGCTATTTTTCTGTGCTGTCCAGGTTTGGCTTTTGGTTTCTCTGTTGGTCTGTGATCAAGTAAGTCATTTCTTCTTTTTAGATGGTAACAAAACATAATTAAGCTCTTTACTGTGAAAGTTCCTACTGGAAAAGAACTGTCTAGTCTTATCTGCTCCAGCCGCAATCCTCCTTTTCTCATACTGAAATTACCATGTGAAGTCTTTTGATAATGGGAGGTTTCTTAGGAACATAAAATAATTACAGTTTTATGAAGGAATTGACTGCAATTTATTTGGACATGGTCTTTTAATTCATTAATTTATTTATTAGATTTCTGCTGCCGGATACCATCTGACAGAAGATTCTGCATTTTCACTGAGGCAGAGTCTGTATAGAGTAGCAAGGTTTTCTTCAAGTAGCTTTCCTTCACAGATGGCTCTCCCGAGAGTTGTTCTCCCCACTGCCTTGCCTCCCCCAAGATCATGAATTCAAAAGTGCCCTTCTTTGCCCCAGCCAGAGCCATCAGTCCAACACAGAGGCTGAGAACACGGCTCTGGTACTAGACGTCCCTGAGTTTAAATCCAAGCTTCACCACCTACCAGCTTGGGACCTTGAGCAAGTCACCCAGCCTCTCTGTGCCTCAGTTTTCTCATCCATTAAATGGGATGCCTCCTAAGGAAGCTGTAAGAGTTAAGTGAGGTTGTTTTTGTTTTTGTTTTTTTGTCTTTTTGCCTTATCTAGGGCCGCACCCGCGGCATGTGGAGGTTCCCAGGCTAGGGGTCTAACAGGAGCTGTAGCCGCCGGCCTTCGCCACAGCTACAGCAACGCGGGATCCGAGCCACGTCTGCAACCTACACCACAGCTCACGGCAACGCCAGATCCTTAACCCACTGAGCAAGGCCAGGGAGCGAACCCGCAACCTCATGGTTTCCAGTCGGATTCATTAACCACTGAGCCACGAAGGGAACTCCCACAAATGCCTTTTGAATGAATAAGCATGTTGATCACAATACTCCGTGACATGTCATAACCTCAGGAGGCTGGCAGAGTGGGGATTCTATGTGCCATGAGGGCCAAGTCATTCCTTACTCTTTTAAGGGGTCGTTTCTTTCTGATCCCACCTTCCCATCAGTGCAGTGACCCCCCCCCCCCGCTTTCTACTTGAAAGGGAGTAGGTCTTGTACCAAAAACAATCCTTGGTACAGGATTTTACCTTTTCCTGAAATCTGCATAAGGGAATATGATATTGAAGGCATTTTTCAAATTATTCTATTTCTCATTTCTCATTTTACTGTGTTTATCTGTAAAAACAAATAAACATTTTCTTTACGTGATGGTGCCAAGCAGAGTATATTTGGTTATTATTTGCATCATTTCAAACCTATTCAGTGATATTGAAAATGCATAGGCATTATCAGGTCTTATAATTGAAAACTGGCGTCATTTTACATTATTCACCATTGTGATAGTTTAACTAGATTTTATTATGAATGAATAGCCTCGGGGAGTTCTTTTTAAAGGTCACAAATGATGTTCGTAACCTGAAAAATATTACTTTTTTGGAAATAGGAAGTAGCAACACATCCTGGAAGGCTTAATTTATTTAAGCCCTACCATTGCTCAGTCATCTCTTCATCTGCTGGGTTTTGTTTTGCTTTTAGGTTTAATATTCTGGAAAAAAAAAATGTTCTGGGAAAGCAATTAAAATTGGGGTTTGAGATAACAGGGCTCTTATGAAGCTTATATGCTGGAAATATTAGAAGAAGACCCTGATCAAAAACAAAACAAAAAGCCATTAGTTTGCAGGGACTATCTAAGAAGGATCTGAAGTGAAAACCTGAAAAAATTGGACAGATGGGCTTCATAAACTTGGAAACTATTAACTCTGGGGCTACACTGTAACAGGTTTTTAGTGATGCATCTGTTGCAAACTAATTGCCTCTTTTCTGCCTGATAACCAAAGTTTAGGTTTGGAGATTTTGCAATAGAGGTGATTAAAAGCTCAACATTGCCATATTTTTCATTAATTTACCAGTGAGTGATTAGGTTTGTATGGATAATTTGATTTATTTTGAAGATGATTGTATTTATAAGTTGTGTTTTACTAGACAGCTTGTCCTTTATAATGTAATTTTCCTTTAACAATGGTGTAATTTCTGCATTTCTTAGTTAATAGCCTTTTCTTTAGGAAAAAGTAAGTGTAGGCAACATCTACGAAGACAATACTTTTTTTTTTTTTAGGGCCGCACCCACAGCATATGGAGGTTTCAAGGCTAGGGGTCCAATTGGAGCCACAGCTGCCGGCCTACACCACAGCCACAGCAACATTAGATCCAAGCTGCATCTTCTACCTACACCACAGCTCATGACAACGCCGGATCCTTAACCCACTGAGCGAGGCCAGGGATCAAACCCGCAACCTCATGGTTCCTAGTCGGATTCATTTCCGCTTCGCCACGACGGGAACTCCATGAAGACAATACTTCTAAGGGAGATGAAAATAGAATGGTTGGGGGCTCTCCGTCTCCGGCAATAGATCAGATTTGCCCATGGCAAAAGGAAGTTCACAGACAAGGGGTCCAGGCAGAGCTGTAGCTGCCAGCCTATACCACAGCTCACAACAACACTGGATCCTTGACCCACTGAGTGAGGCCAGTGATTGAACCTGTATCCTCATGGATGCTAGTCAGATTTGTTTCCACTGAGCCGCAATGGGAACTTCAGAATTTAATAAAAAATTTAAAACATATCCATTTTTTTTCTTTTTACAGCCATACCTGCAGCATATGGAAGTTCCCAGGCTAGGGGTTGAATCAGAGGTGCACCCATAAGCCTATACCAGTCATGGCAACACTGGATATGAGCAGCATCTGTGACCTGTACCACAGTTTGTGACAACACTGGATCTTTAACCCACTGAGTGAGGCCAGGGATCAAACCTATATCCTCACGGAGACAATGTCAGGTCCTTAACCAGCTGAGCCACAGTAAGAACTCCAAGAATGTATCACTTTGAAAAGAGGATATTGCTATAATTTTTGTGCCAACTCATTAGAGAAGGTAGATGTTTATAGTTAAATTTTGATGGAAGATTCAAGGGCACACAAGTCCTCTGCTGTCTTTAAACAGAACTGTATTAACTACCAAGAGGAACCTCTGAGACACTTGAGCCTTGCTGTGATCATTTTGTGGAGAACCGGGAGAGTTAATCCAAATCCGCGTTTCCTTGAGGAGCCAGCTCTGGTTTCCCATCCAGTGAATACTTAGGACGCTTCTGACTCACCCACCTCCCCTCCCCCTCGGCAGCCATGAGTCTGTGCTCTACGCCTGTGAGTCTGTTTCTGTTTTGTAGATAGGTTCATTTTTGCTATATTCTGGATTCCACATATAGGTGATATCATATGGTATTTGTCTTTCTCTTTCTGACTTACTTCACTTAGTGTAATAACCTCTAGTGGCATTCATGTTGCTGCTAATGGCATTATATGGTTCTTTTTATGGCTGAGTAATATTGCATTACCTATACCACATATTCTTTATCCATTCCTCTGTCAATGGACATTTAGGTTTCTTCCGTGTTTTGGCTATTGTGAATAGTGCTGCTATGAACACAGGAGTGCATGAATCCTTTTGAATTATAGTTTTGTCCAGATATATGCCCAGGAGTAGGATTGCTGGATCATATGGTAGTTCCATTTTTAGTTTTTTGAGGAGCCTCCATACAGTTTTCCGTAGTGGCTGCACCAACTTATATTCTCCCCAATAATGGAGAAGGGCTCATATCGCTCCCCTAGGTGTTTTATTTCTTTTGATGCTTTCTTGACTACAAGTTTGTACAAGACAGCAGCCCCACCTTTCATTTCTCCATCCAGGGTCAGGCACTTAGTGCACATTTAATAAATATTTGACAAATGACCATTGCCCTTGAAGAAATAGGAAGATGAACAGAGACCTCGCCTGAAGCAGAGCAAGCATTTGCTTTTAAGTAGCAGTAGTTGTACTGCTTCCTTTGAGTAGTCTCAATTTGATTTCTCTCATCCTTTGATCTCTCTCTTTAAAAATTTCCTTGCTTGGAGTTCCCGTCATGGCTCAGTGGTTAACGAATCCGACTAGGAACCGTGAGGTTGCGAGTTCGATCCCTGGCCTTGCTCAGTGGGTTAAGGATCCTGCGTTGCCGTGAGCTGTGGTTGCAGACACGGCTCGGATCCCGCGTTGCTGTGGCTGTGGCGAAGGCCGGCGGCTACAGCTAATTAGACCCCTAGCCTGGGAACCTCCATATGCCGCAGTGTGTCCCAAGAAAAGGCAAAAAGACAAAAAAAAAAAATTCCTTACTTACGTGTTTATTGTAGAAGATTAGATAATATTAAAAAAGCACAAAGAAGAAAAAGATTAACCCATAGTCTTCCCACTCAGAGAAACTCTTACTATGTTGCTATATTTTCTTTTGCTTTTTTTTTTTTTTTTTTTTTGGTCTTTTTAGGGCTGCACCCATGGCCTGTGGAAGTTCCCTGGCTAGGTGTCGGATCAGAGCTGCAGCTGCAAGCCACAGCCACAGGCACAGCAATGCCAGATCAAAGCCGCGTCTGTTTCGTACACCAAAGCTCACGGCAGTGCCAGATCCTTAACCCACTGAGTGAGGTCAGGGATCAAACCCATGTCCTCATGGATACCAGTCAGTTAGTTACCACTGAGCACAATGGGAACTCCTCTTTTGCTTTTCTTATAAGGCCATTGCTTTCGTGTTCCCTGTCCATGTCTCCCCCATTTTTTTTTTTTTCATTTCTTAAGAATAATGGAAGTTAGTCTAGCAGAGGTTCCTCCACATTCCTGAAGGATTCTTGGGTAGAGTAGAAACTGCATGTGTTCCCGCCTTGGTTTCCTTTACTGTCTGTGAGTGAAGGGGTGACAGAGATGAAGAGCTGGGCCTTTGTGCCTTGCTGTATGTCATGATATCTAACTCAAGTCTCTCTTAAATCTTTGAGATTAGTATATCTGGTGGATATATTGTACTCCAAATCAATATATTGTACTCCAAATCAATATATTGTACTCCAAATCAATATATTGTACTCCAAATCACTGAAAAGACTAGCCTCCTTCCAGAATTGAGCCATTCTGTTTACTAATAGTGTTATCCTCATGCTCATCCTGAAAGCAAGATGAGTTTGTTTTGAGGGGTGTTTTGTTTTGTTTTGTTTTGTTTTTTGTCAGCACCTGTATCATGCAGAAGTTCCTGGGCCAGGGATCGAACCTGTGCCACAGCTGTGACAACACCAGATCCTTAATCCACTGAGCCACCAGGAGACTCCAGGATGAGATCTTTCAGATCTCTTAGACTTCAACATCTTTCAGACCTTAAAATCCATTTAATTCTAGTTCTTTTCCTGGGAATCTTATAGAAGATCTGCCTCTCCAGGTAGAGGTTTTTGGGCAGTTGTCCAAGGCTGTGCTGTTCTTTATGTTTCTGGAACCAGGTGGTAATTGCCTTCCCTGCACCAGTGCTGTGTCACTGACTTAACTGTCCTTGTCACAACTCGGAGCTCCCCATCTGTCATGCTCCTGGGTGCACGTACCATACAGTGTTGTACTCTTGCTTTTTCCTCTTAAAATGGTCCTAAAATAGACTCCTCTTTTCTCTTTCCCAACCTCCTTTAGTTTTTTGCTCCAAACTCCTGTGAGTTTTGTCCCTAGTTTCTCCTTAGACTCTTAAAGCATTTCAGTGATATTCATTTAAATGAATTATTCATTGGTACGAAGAAAAATCACGCCTGTAACACTGACAGACAGTTTCTTTTGACCTTTTAAAATACCTCAGTGGGAATACTGTTTATTCAGCTCGCCTCTAGTTGGAGGCCTCGTGACATTTGCATTATCTCTAGGCCTCTGTTTAACCGTGTTATTACAAATGATTGTCCTGAACAGAATCTATCTAATATAAGTCCTGTGCTGTGTGTGTGTGAGACACACACACACACACACACACACACACACCCCACACACAGAATAGCTATAGAAAAGCTAGTGTAGAAATAGTTATAGCATATAAAATGGGAAAAAGACAGTCTCTTCAGTAAGTGGTGCTGGCAGAATTGTACAGTTGCATGTAAATCAGTGAAACTAGACCACAACCTTACACCATGCACAAAAATAAACTCAAAATGACTTAAAGACTTAAACATAAGACAAGACACCATAAAGCTCCTAGAAGAGAACATAGGCAAAACATTCTCTGACATCAACCCTACAAATGTTTTCTTAGGTCAGTCTCCCAAAGCAATGTAAATAAAAACAAAGTTAAACCAACATGACCTAATCAGACTTACAAGTTTTTGCACAGAAAAGGAAACCATAAAAGATACAAAAAGACAACCTCCGGACTGGGAGAAAATAGTTGTAAACGATGCAACCAACAAGGGCTTAATCTCCAAAATATGCAAATAACTCATACAACTCAACAGCACAAAAGCAAACAACCCAACTGAAAAGTGGGCAGAAGACCTGAATAGACATTTCTCCAAAGAAGACATAGGGATGGCTAACAGGCACGTGAAAAAATGCTCAGCATCACTAGTTATTAGAGAAATGAAAATCAAAACTACATTGAGATGCCACCTCACACTGTTCAGAATGGCCATCATTAGTAAGTCTACAAATAATAAATGCTGGAGAGGGTGTGGAGAAAAGGGAACCCTCCTACACTATTGGTGGGAATGTAAATTGGTACAACCACTATGGAAAACAGTATGGAGGTACCTCAGAAAACTAAATATAGAACTACCATGTGATCCAGCAATCCTACTCCTGGGCATATATCCAGGCAAAACTTTCACTGAAAAACATACATGCACCTGTATATTCATTGCAGCACTATTCACACTAGCCAAGACATGGAAACAACCCAAATATCTATAGACAGATGAATGGATTAGGAAGATGTGATACATATGTATAATGAAATACTACTCAGCCGTTAAAAAGAACCATATAATGCCATTAGCAGCCACAGAGTTGCAACTAGAGATTCTCATACTAAGTGAAGTAAGAAAGAAAAAGACAAATGCCATATGATATCACTTATATCTAGAGTCTAAAATATGGCACAAAAGAGCCTATCTACAGAAAAGAAACAAACTCATGGACATGGAGAACAGACTTGTGGTTGCCAAGGGGGCCGGGGGAGTGGGATGGACTGGGAGTTTGGGGTTAGTAGATGCAAACTATTGCATTTGGAATGGATAAGCAAGGAGATCCTGTTGTATAGCACAGGGAACTATATCTAGTCACTTGTAATGGAACATGATGGAGGATAATGTGAGAAAAAGAATGTGTGCGTGTGTGTGCATATATATATATATATATATATACACACACATATATATATATATATATACACATATATATATATATATGATGATCACTTTGCTGTACATCAGAAATTGACAGAACATTGTATATTAACTATAATTAAAAATTTTTAAAAATAAAATCTGCAGAGTGTAGATGGATGAGAAGAGCAACAATAATGAAAACCACGGTCAGCATTTATCCGGCCGTTGGCCTGCGTCGTCTCCTTCGATCCTCTCCAAGTGAGACAATATTGTGCAAAGCTCTATGGGAAAAAGACCTGCCTGAAGTTCTCTTGTTGTGCAGTAGGTTAAGGATCTGGCGTTGTCACTGCAGCGGTTCAGGCAGCTGCTATGGCTTGGGTTTAATCCCTGGCCCGGAATTTCCCCATGCCATAGGCACGGGCAAAAGAAAAACTAAAAGACCTGCCTGATGCTTTTAACCTCACCATCTAGAACATGTTGGAAAACCAAGCCTCCTTTTGTTTGGAACCCCTGCTACCACCTCTCAGGACACAAGTGGCTTTCTGCACTTGTTTGGAAAATGGGAGAGGTTCAGTCAGTAGTCACGCAGCGGGCCGGGGCCTGAGCTGGGACTAGGCTCAGTTGCCTCCCTCTGCCCACCAGCTTTCCAGATTTTTCCCGCTACTTATTTTGATAGTATTGGAGATTGTCCTTTATCACTGAAATCTCAAGCAGTGTGCTAATTCATTCTGTCCCATTCACTGAAACCATTTTCCCCCAGGCTGGTGTTGGAATACGACAGGGTCCCTAGGAAGCCACAGTCAGATAAGAAAACAACCAGGCACAGGCTTTCAGTACGATGGGGTGGAGCTGCTGGGTGACATGCACTGAACAAGGTGGCCCTGGGCTGGGGTGGCCAGCTCTGCCCAGGGACCTGCAGGGGCTTCTTAGAGCTGGGGCACTGGGTCCCCGAGGAGCAGTGGGGTCCCTGAGAGTGGAGAATCTAGCCTGCAGGCGACAGGGCTTTCAGCGTGGTAGCTGGTGGGGGAGCACAGATGGTGTTTAATGTCAGCTCTGAGTCACCCTTTGAAATCACAGAACTTGGAGGGGAAGGATCTGGCAATCCTCCAGCACATTATTTGACCTTCCAGTCTCTCAATAATCATTTGGTGTCTAGGTCGGAAGCAGAAGTTCTCTGTAAACCTGTGTCGTACAAGAAAAGGCAGGATAGTTACAAGTGAAGAAAGTCGTTCTTCGGCCTCAGCTTGTGAACAGGAGGGTTGATCCTCCTCTCTTGAAGCGATTTTTTTTTTTCCTTTTGTCATTTTATGGCCACACCCGTGGCATGTGGAGGGTCCCAGGCTAGGGGTCTAATCAGAGCTGCGGCCACTGGCCTGCGCCGCAGCCACAGCAACACGGGATCCAAGCTGTGTCTACAACCTACACCACAGCTCACGGCAACGCCGGATCCTTAACCCACTGAGCGAGGCCAGGGATCGAACCCGCAACCTCATGGTTCCTAGTCGGATTCGTTAACCACTGCACCACGACGGGAACTCCTTGAAGCGATTTTTGCTGTGGCACTGCCCCCGGCCCAGCTTTGATACAGGCCCGGGTTCTGTGCATTCTCAGTTCTTGCTCCATCTCCAGGAATGACTGAATAGAGGTTAAGTAAAACTTCGAAAGCAGGGCCAGAAGATACTCAGCTTCTGAATGTGATAGCGCTTGAGATGGAAAATGTGTTTGCAGTCTAATTTTCTTTCTTGTTGCCTTGGCAACTGTTTTTTTATTTTTTTAAGCTTTCGATTTTTCTCAACAACATGAGCTGCTTCCTTTGATTTCACCCTGATTTGTGACCAGATTTATATCTTATTCAGAGTCTCTAGTGTAAGTTGTATGAGATATAGATTTTTCAGCTTTCATGGTCACATAACCATTAGCCTGTCTGATTAAGCAAACAAAGGCAAGTCAGTAACTTTTTTTTTTTTTTTGGTCTGATGTCAAATACTTAAGAAATGATTCGGATTCATTTTTATGAAATACCACTAAATATTTTGATACTAGGCTTCTTTTTAATGTCTCTGACAAGGTCTATGTGAAAATTGTTCCCATAAATTGTAAATTGCACATCACTCCTTCTCCCTCCTCCTTGCTTTCTCTGCCCCTAGCCTCCCGGCTGGTCTTCATCCTGAACCTGTTTCTATCTCAGGGACCCTGCATTTGCCCTTTCCTCTATCTGCAACCCATCTGTCCCAGATATTCACACTGCCTCCTCCCTCATTGCATTCAGGGCTCCAGTTAAATGCCATCTTCTCAAACAGGACCATCTGGATCTTCCTGTCCAAAACAGCATCCTCGTCCATCACTCTCTTCCAGTTCAGAGATGAGAAGATACATCTCTGGAAAACTTGAATGAAAACCAATCGCCTGATATGAAGTCCCCCCATCAATAAGCCCTGCCCATGGTGAGAGCTTCCAGTTAGCGTTTTAATGGCTCACCCTTAAATTATGAACTCGTAGCCAAAGATGACCATATATTTGTGGAAATCCCCATCAAGAAATAAAGAACTCAGAAGAAACAGAGACAGTGATGGAGCAGAAGAAATCTGCAAAAAACAAAACAGCAAATGGGGCAGAGGAAATCATCATAGAAGTAACACCAAAAATTTAGGAGAGCAGCAGGGGAGAGACTAGGTCAACAGCTATGGAGCAGGCCTGGGCCTGGAGGATGGGGAGCTCGCAGAGCGAAGGGGCCAGGAGGGCTGGGGAACTGAAAGGCTCTTCTGCCAGGCTGACATATGGAAATTACCCTGAGAGGCTCTCAGAGGGTGTGGGTAGTATCAGGGGTAGTTGCAAAGCGAAGCAAGCAAATGCAAAAGAGAAATAACTATTGAGCTCAATAATATCATACAGTAAGGGACACATACTCTGGGTACATTTAGCAGTGATCAACTTCATATAGTTATAATAACTTAAACAGGGAATGTTGATTTAATGAAAAATCAACATATTTGTGTTTAGAGAACTGGGGAAGATAAGCCTCGGTACACATGAGCATATATATATATATATATATATATATATATATATATGTAATGAGGCCTAATGATATCAACATATAGTGTCTATGACAGATAAGTTATCATGTAAGACCATAGTCATTAGGCATAAAAAAAGGTTTAAAAAAAACAGAAGGTGGAGTTCCCGATGTGGCTCAGTGGTTAATGAATCTGACTAGGAACCATGAGGTTGCGGGTTTGATCCCTGGCCTCGCTCGGTGGGTTAAGGATCCGGCGTTGCTGTGAGTTGTGGTGTAGGTTGCAGACGCGGCTCGGATCTCAACTTGCTGTGGCTGTGGCGTAGGCCAGCAGATACAGCTCCGATTCAGCCCCTAGCCTGGGAACCTCCATATGCCGCCAGCGCAACCCCCCCCAAAAAAAAGACAAAAAAAAACCCAAAAAACGGAAGGAACAGCAAGTTGGAATGTAGACCCTGAGGAATGGGGAAAAGGAAGAGAACTGTTGTTGTTCATTCAGACTTTTAACTTCATCTGACTTTTAAAATCTCTGAGCATATGTTACTTTTATAAATATAAAAAATACATAAAAATTAAAATGTGTGTTATAGGGAGTTCCCTTCATGGCTCAGCAGTTAACGAATCCGACTAGGATCCATGAGGATGTGGGTTCGATCCCTGACCTCAATCAGTGGGTTAAGGATCTGGCGTTGCCCTGAGCTGTGGCGAAGGCCAGCAGCCGTAGCTCCGATGGGACCCCTAGCCTGAGAACCTCCATGTGCCGCAGGTGCGGCCCTAAAAAGCAAAAAAATATGTATATATGTAAGTTCTAAGCAGTCCCCGTTCTGTACACATGTCACTGATTCAGTCTGATATAGATTTAATTAAGATGAAATTCAGTCCAGCATCTGGCTGATGTCCTGGCGGGCAGGCTCATGTGTTTAACGAAATCGATTTTCACTTGCACACAGAATAATTAATGCAGACTCACTTTGTTGGAAGTCATGCTGAAGACATTTATCATTTCCTTCTGCACCAAGCAGATAGCTTGGACTATGGCTCAGGGTGGTTGAGGCTGAATGCTCATTAAAGATAAGAGTAGTTCTATGTGATGATAAATTGAGCTTTTTAATTACTTTAGATTTAATGAGTACCTTTGTCATGTGCTTAACCTTCAGCAAATATTTACCCTTCCCAAACTGACAGATTTGTAATTTATAACTTGTCATGTCAAATGAAGCGTCTTCTCTCTTCTTCCACCCTAGAAGCATCTCTGTTCCAAATTATAGTCTTTAAAAAAGAGCTGACACATTCTCCTTTGTGGAACTTTCAACCTTTCCATCCTATGATTTGGAAATGACCCTTCTCACTCCTCTCAGCCTTAGTCTGTACTTACTGATACATTTATTTTGGGTGCAGTTTAATGTTTTAATTCTGCTATCTGGGTCCTTCTCCCAGAGAGATGGATGGGTGGGTGAGTGGATGGACAGAGATAGACAGACAGACAGACAGACAGACTGATAGATCAAACTGTGCTAAGGATGTGTGGAAATACAATTTCAGATAACAGTGAATACGCCACGGGTTTTAATTTCAAGGTTTCCAGGCCATAAGAGCTATATAATGGTCAGCCTTCTAAGCAGAGGCTAAATAACCATCATTCTGTTGCATCCAAGAGTGTATCTCAAACTTTATGATGAAAGTAGATTCGGAAAGATGTTTCATTAGAAATAAGTTCAGGATTTCTTTTTCTTTTTAGGGCTATATCCACGGCATATAGAAATTCCCAGGCTAGGGACTGAATCTGAGCTGCAGTTGTCAGCCTACGCCACAGCCACAGCAATGCCATATCCAAGCTGCATCTGTGACCTACACTGAAGCTTTCAGCAATGCTGGATCCTTAACCAACTAAGTGAGGCCAGGCATCAAACCCACAATTGACTGATATTCTAGTCGGATTCTTAAACTCCTAAGCAACGACTCAGGATACTCTTTTCAGGATACTTTCTCTCTTTTTTGCTTTTTAGGGCTGCACCCGCAGCATATGGAGATTCCCAGGCTAGGGGTTTAGTCGGAAGTACAGCTGTCAGACTACACCACAACCACAGTAATGCGGGATCCAGGCCTCGTCTGTGACCTACACCACCGCTCAAAATAATGCTGGATCCTTACTTACTGAGCAGGGCCAGGGATCAAACCCGCATCCTCATGGATCCTAGTCGATGAACAAACCGCTGAGCCATGAAGGGAATTCCTTGACCAAGTTTAATCTCTGTGCCTCAGTTTCATTATCTGTGAGTCTGTCAATGAGCCCACATAATGCTGATTTCAACCTCCTCTTAGCATGATTTCTTATCTTATTAAGAGGGTGGATGTTCTCATTTCTATAATCTCTTGCAGCTCGTGTTCTGGATGTGCGTTCGATGTGCTAATCGAATGCATTCCCGTAAACCTCTGAATTCAAACTCAGATTAGGTGGGAAGAAAGGTGGGGCCTGGGACATTAATTTCTCTTTGGTGTGGTTAAGGGCAGAGGCAGCAAGGTTCTAGAACTGGCAAATGCAGTGATAGCTTCCTTACTCAACCAGCAGCTTCCTGATTGAGAAGCTCCCAAACTGTAGCAGAGACTGAGTTTGCAGCAGCATCTGCAGCGGCACCTTCCAGCTCCTCTGGCTGGCCAGTTCTGCTGAGTGATTTGAGGAGTTCGTCTTAGAGTCTCTTTCTGCAGCTCTCCCAGCAAAGGTGTGAACTGTGTTGTGCTTCTCAATACCTCTCTTTCTGTTTAACCCAGCCAAAGTGAGTTATGTTGGCTCCAACTTAAAGGTCAAGAACAGTCAGCTTTGGAGTTCCCATCGTGACTCAGTGGTTAACGAATCCAACTAGGAACCATGAGGCTGCAGATTCGATCCCTGGCCTCGCTCCATGGGTTAAGGATCCGGCGTTGCCGTGAGCTGTGGTGTAGGTTGCAGACGCGGCTCGGATCCCGCGTTGCTGTGGCTGTGGCAAAGGCCGGCGGCTACAGCTCCTGTTAGACCCCTAGCCTGGGAACCTCCACATGCCGCAGGTGCGGCCCTAAATAAGGCAAAAAGACAAAAAAAAAAAGAAAAGAAACAGTCAGCTTAGTCTCACAGAGTTGTGAGGTAAGATAAGGCATTTAAAGTGCTTTAAAACATCTGGCATCCTTTTTTTTTTTTAATTCTTAGGGCTTTTTCTGGCCTTAGTCAAAGTTATACCTACAACCATAAGTAACATTAGATATTTATTAGTTTGCTGGTTCATTCATTCATCCATTCATTAAAGAGATATTTGCTAAATAACTGTTATAATCAAGTTATGTTCCAACTATTTTAGGGCAGCTGAACCTAACTGAATATTAGATGCTAGATAAACATTAAAACCATTTGGGAATTTTTTCTAAAAAACAACATCTGGAATCCCCTGGTGGCCTAGTGGTTAAGGATTCAGCATTGGAGTTCCCATCGTGGCTCAACGGAAACAAATCTGACTAGCATCCATGAGGACACAGATTCAACCCTTGGCCTTGCTCAGTGGGTTAAGGACCTGGTGTTGCTCTGAGCTGTGGTGTAGGTTGCGGCTTGGATCCCAAGTTGCTGTGGCTGTGGCCGGCAGCTACAGCTCCAGTTTGACCCCTAGCCTGGGAACCTCCATATGCCACAGGTGCGGCCTTAAAAAGGAAAAAAAAAAAAGACACCTTAAAGGTATAGCTCAGGTCCACTCCAAAAAGTTCTATTCTGTGATGAGTTAATTGTGCAAAATCATTCAACTTCAAAGTTGCTTTTTTTTCTAGTTGGTTTTCTTAAAAAATGCAGATGTTCTTAACGTTTTGTAGATGCCATTTTCTTCTCTTTGTAATCAACTCTTTCCACGTTTTTTCAAAAAAGATTTTTATTTTTGCTTCTAATAATCTACAGTTTTATCTTGTATGTAGCTGTAGAATTCTTTTTATTTATCCTGCTTGCAAAACATTGTGATTGCTAAATATGAGAGTTCATGCTTTTATCAGTTCTAAGAAATTCTCACTCATTTACTCTCTGCTTATTGCTCTTCTCACATTGTCTGATCTCTTGCTGAAATTCCAAATAGATGCATGTTAGAACATCTCATTTTAACTTACACATCTCTTAATTTTTTTCTCTACCTTTTTGTCTCTCTGTGTTTAATTCTGTGTAATGTCTTCAAATCTAATTTCCATTTTTTAATTCTCTGTCCCATAGTGTCTAATCATGTTTTACCCATCTACAGAGGTATAAACACCAATTATTACAATTTTACATTTTTCTAACCTTTTTTTGTTTCTTTTTCTAGTTTACCTGTTTATTTTTTGTTGTCTCTTATTAGTTATTCAGACTTTCTATGGCCTCTTTAACAAAAGCACGTTTATTTTGTATTCTGTGTCCACTAACTCCAGTAATCTCTTTCTGTGATTCTCATTTTGGTGCTGGTTCTTTTGTTTGCTCCATCTCAAAAAGTTGCCTTATCTCAATATGTGTTTTGTGAGTATTGGTTTTATTGTAAACTCATATTTCATAGAACTTTGTGTGTAGGGTTTCTTTTGAGATTTGGAGTGAGGGTACTTTCCTCTCAAGAAGATTCGCATCTGCTTTCTCTAGACATATGTAGACACACCTGTCTAGAATCATATTAAAATACATACCTGGTTTAGAGGTTTTTAAACACCAAAATAGTTTCAACTCAGGCCACAAACATACATGAGGCTTGGCTCATGATATCTCTGGAGAGATGGGTCTTTTTTTTCTCTTCACTCAGAGCAAAGCCAAGACAGGTTTTGTTTGTTTGTTTTTGCTGCAACCCTTTTCAAGGCTTTTTTTTTTTTTTCTATTTCATCTTTTCTCTGAGGGTGGAGCTTCAGGGCTCTCAGCTTTGCATAGTGGATTACCTTTAACACACCCCATCTTGCCACAACCTAGGCTTTGTTTCCTGAACCCTGTGTAGCCGTTAAAGCTGACGTGCTGGGTCTAGTCATCAGCTCGACATTTACTTCCCTCTTGGAATACCCACTCTTGTTTTGCTTTTGGTCTCTAAGGACTTTCTTTACTTTATTCCAACTCAGTCATGCCTTTTGAGAGATTTTTTAAAAATATTTTACCCAGGAGTTCCTGCTGTGGCTCAGCAGTAACAAGCCCGACTATACCACCGCTCGTGGCAACCTCGGACCCTTAACCCCCTTAGCCAGGCCGGGGATCAAACCCGCATCCTTATGCGTACTAGTCAGGTGTGTTACCGCTGAGCCACACTGGGAACTCCTGGGTAAAATATTTTAAACGAGGGTTTGATCCCTGCCCTCGCTAAGTGGGTTAAGGGTCCAGTGTTGCCATGAGCTGTGGTATAGACCGGCAGCTGCAGCTCCTATTCGACTCAACCTGGGAATTTCCATGTGCTGTGGGTGCGGCCCTAAAAAGACAAGTAAAAAATAAATAAATAAATAAATAAATAAATACCAAAAAAAATTTACTCAGCAGTTTTAGATGTTCAGTATCTGAGGAGGCTTTTTCATATCCTTGTAAAGGTGGAAATTCAGTTCTATATTTGCAACCATATCTAGTCCTTGTCTAGCTTGTTTCCGTGTTAGAAACACTTTCAACGTAAATACATCCCAGACCCCTCATATCCTGTATTTTCTGTCATCCAGGCAGCCCCAGCTTTTACTTCTCTGCTGTTGATAGACCTTTTCTGCATGGCTTATGTATTATGCTATTTTAAAACTGTGTTTATGGCTTTTTTGTCCCTTCCTCTGAGTTTTCTGTGTTCTCTGGAGTTATTTGCTATAGCAGAGGAGGTTCAAAGTGTTGGCCTTTTTCAGACTCAGCCATCAGTGGGAGAAGGAGGAGAGGGAAGGAGATAGAGAATTATCTTCTGTAGCTATATCTTCTAGAATTATCTTCTATAAGATGGAGAATTATCTTCTATTATAGAATTATCTTCTATAATATAGACTCTCATTCTGTGTCCCACTCTTATCTTGCCAGTTAGAATTGAACTCAGCACTACAATTCTGATTCAGCCAGCAGTCGTTCTGTGAACCCTAGATATTTTCTTCCTAGTTTCTCAACCTTTTTTTTTTTTTTTTTAACGTAGTCAGTTTCCTTTTTTCCGATGTGCTTATTAACCAGAACCTTCCCGGAAGCTCTTCACATGATCTCCATCTACTTCCAAAACCAGCTCCGCCACCACAGCTCCCTGGAGGCTGAGTCATTTCATTGCCACCCACACTCCGGTGCTGCTCCTCCCTGCGGGGACATGCTAGGGGACAGCTGGAGGGCTCCCCCAGCCCGGGCTGCTGGGTTTGTCGTGCCCACACACCGAGGCACCTGCTGTTTCCACCCACACCGGGATCGAGTTTGCTTTGTAGAGCATGCACTTGGGACCCCTCTGCAGTCATTGTCCTACTGCTGCGAGATGGTAATGTTCACTATGATTCATCCCATTAACGCTGATGCCTGGCTGGGACTGTGGGTGAAGGCGATGTTCCTTCCAGTCAGGAACCAGTGCTTGTTTGTCTGGACTTTGCTTATGATAAGTGTGCGTCACTGCAGAGCAGACATATAGGAGCATTTACAGTTCACTTTTTTTTTTTTTTTTTTTTCTGCACCTGTGGCATATGGAAGCTCCCAGGCTAGGAGTCGAATCGGAGCTGCAGCTGCTGGCCTGTGCCACAGCCACAGCAACACCAGATCTGAGACAACTCTACAAACTACACCACAGCTCACAGCAAGGCCAGATCCCTAACCCAGTGAGCAAGGCCAGGGATCAAACCCACATCTTCATAGACACTAGTCGGGTTCGTTTCTGCTGCGCCACGATGGGAACTCCTACAGTTCACTCTTTAAAATCCCAGGTGCTGATGACAAGTTCCTTAATACTTAACTTGTAACACCTCTGCTGGGGGCACTACTCTTGTCACTATGATAATTAAAAGTAGCTTATGTTTGTTGAGCACTTACTACATCGCTAGCCTTTATACCAATAAATCATTTAATTCTCACAACAGTCCTAGGGGGCAGGAGCTGTTATCATCCCCATTTAACAGGTGAGGGCGTGGGGATTCTGAGAGGTTCAGTAAATTGCCCAAGACCACAGAGCAAGTAAGGGGACTTGAACTCAAGTCTTCTAAACACTTCTAAACACTAAGCCCACACTCACCAGCATCTAATCTGTCAGGACAAAAACATTCAGATTTCTGGAGTTCCCATCGTGGTTCAGCAGAAACAAATCTGACTAAGATCCATAGGATGCAGTTTCGATCCCTGGCCTCGCTCAGTGGGTCAAGGATCCAGCACTGCCGTGAGCTATGGTGTAGGTTGCAGACGCGCCTTGGATCCCGCTTTGCTGTGGCTGTGGCTCTGGTGTAGGCTGGCAGCTGTAGCTCCGATTCAACCCCCAGCCTGGGAACCTCCATATGCCTCGGGTATGGCCCTAAAAAGACCAAAAAAAAAAAAAAAAAAAATCGATTTCTGATCATCTGTGACTAAGCTTTTTCACAAAGGCCAGAGCTTAAATCTGCATCAGTCCATCCTTTAAGGTAACAAATTTGAAAATATATGTACATGGAAACCAGGCTGCCTGCCATCGCTTAGAACTGACTTTGGAATTCTTTTGTGAGAACCACTTTCGGAACCAGTGTGTGAAACTTAAAAGCATAAAAATATAAAAACATAAAAATCTCCTTTTGGAGCTAAACTTGCTTTTTAACCCGTGCCACGTTATTCTGCGTAAGCACCCACATTATTTATCAGAATTCATTCCTAATCCTCTTAACATTTTCCAGAAGGGTGATGCTGCCCTCTGAGGATGGAGATTTGTCACCAGTGAGAAGACCCTAAAGAAGCTTCCAGAGCCAGTGAAGACACTTTCTAAGAGGCTCTAGCATGTTCGCATTTTATTTTATAATTTTTATTTTTTTGCTTTTTAGTGCTGCACCCACAGCGTATGGAGGTTCCCAGGCTAGGAGTCTAACAGGAGCTGTAGCCGCCAACATACGTCACAGCCACAGCAACCCAGGATCCGAGCCACGTCTGCGACCTACACCACAGCTCACGGCAATGCTGGATCATTAAGCCACTGAGCGAGGCCAGGGATCGAACCTGAGTCCTCATGGGTGCTAGTCGGATTCGTTAACTGCTGCGCCATGATGGAAACTCCTATGTTCTCATTTTAAAAATTAAGAGTTTGGCTCCCCCGGGGTAAAGGGGGAACATTCAGCTATATATTTACACTCTGGTGTATTTGTTTACAATTCCATATGTTATTAATTACATAGATATACTTTAATTTGATGTGGAGTGAAATCTGTTTATACAAATATGCCTCTAACAGAAATACTGCTGGTGTAGAAAAACATCAGACTTTCCTGTCTGTCATGTCTCAGCAAGTCTTACTGCTGGTGTGAACTCACTGCTGGTAGAACCAGCTCTGTTTTGATAGGAATTCCATTCTGTTCCTCTATAAATCTTTTTTTTTTTTGCTTTTTAGGGCCACATGTGTGCATATGGAAGTTCCCAGGCTAGGGGTCAAATCGGAGCTGTAGCTGTCAGCTTACACCACAGCCACAGCAACGCAGGATCGGAGCCATGTCTGAGACCTACACCACAGCTCACCGCAATGCCAGGTACTTAACGTACTGATCAAGGCCAGGGATAGAACCCGCATCCTCAAGGGAACCAGTCAGGTTTGTTCCTGTTGAGCCACAATGGGAACTCCTTTGGATCTTTATATTGCGTTTAATTTTTTTGTCACGCCTGGTGCATGTGGAAGTTCTGAGGCCAGGAATCGAACCCACGCCACAGCAGTGACAACGCCAGATCCTTAACCCACTGACCCACCAGGGAACTCCAAAATCTTAAAATTAGGAAATACTTGTGGGTTTCGACAGACTGTGAGCAGGCCCTCGTTTCTCTTCAGGGAAAAAGGGTTAGGTTTCTGCTTCCCCAGCAAAGAGGAGTGATCTTGCTAAATATGTCTCCAGCAACACTTCAAGCTTCGTTTTTAAAGTGCTGATTTTTTTTTCTTACAGTGAAGGTTAAGGTTAAAGTTTCAAGCATCATCTTAATTAGCTGCTCACATTTAACTTAATTCCACTGAAGTAAACAGCCATATTCAAAAATAGCAGTGTTGCCATAGCAACCTAAATCCCAGCCTTTTGCTTTTCCTTTCTGCTCACAATTGTTCCTTTCAGCAAATCTGCTGAAACATCCCATGTAAATGAGATTTAAAAACCATTTTGGGGAGAAAACACTTGATTGCTTTGGATGTTAAGTGAAGCACCTAATTCCCACTGGCGCCCGAAGGGGCTTATCTCTCAGATTCCTGTCTGATGGCCTCGCTGTCCTTTCTCAGGGCTCTCTGTCCCCAGAACATGGCCAGGGTTCAAGGAATCGCAGTTCTTATTCCAGCCCTAGTAAAAGTCCTGGTCCAGAAAGAGAGAATTGAACCAGGCAACTCCCCATGGCTTCTCTAGCTGTGAAAGGTCAGGTCCTGTTCTGTTAACCTGGTACTACTTAACAAAATGCAGACCCGAGGTTTTTGTTTGTTTGCTTTTTTAGGGCCGAAGCTGCAGTATGTGGAAGTTCCCAGGCTAGGAGTCGAATTGGAGCTACAGCTGCTGGCCTACACCACAGCCACAGCCACGCCAGATCCAAGCCATGTCTGCGACCTGGACCGCAGCTTGTAGAAAAACTGGATCCTTAACCCACTGAACAAGGCCAGGGGTTGAACCCGCATCATCCTCAGGGATGCTAGTCTGATTTGTTTCTGCTGAGCCACGGTGGGCATTCCCAAAACTGAGATGTTTTAAATCAAGCCTCAGGCAAAGCCTCAGTCGCATAGTAAAGAAGAGAATTATTAAGCCTGTTTAGGATCTAAGCCTGTGCTTCCCAGTCTTCTCGGGAGGCCCTGCCTGGCCCATCATCATCCACCTGCAAAACTACCACTGGTCTTCATTATGGCAAATGATAGTCATTTGAAGATGATTTTAATTAGCAAAATTAATGAGCAGATTAGCCCTTTTTGTGTTCTATTTGCCAATCCCTTCATTAAGTGACTCTGGAGACTTGGTCCTTGGCTCAGCTTTCTTGGTAGCCAGATGTGTTCCCTGCCCCTGGACCAGGCTTGGTGTAGCACTTATTTATTAAATAGAGTAGAAAAGCAGCATCGCTTTTTGGTAGTGATAAGTGACACACCATGAGGGTTGTTTTGCTTGAGAAGGTTTGCCATTAAAACAAAAACAGGCGAGTTCCCTGATGCCCTGTGGGTAAGGATCCAGCATTGTCACTGCCGTGGCTCAAGTCACTGCTGTGGCCCAGGTTTGATCCTTGGCCAGGGCACTGCTGCCTGCGTGGCCAGACAAACAAACGAACGAAAAAACATCTTGAAGCTTCTCGTGAAGTCTTTTTTCACCCTCACATTAAAAAAAAAAAAAAAATCCCTTCAGACTGGAATAACCTAATCATGGGATTAACTGGAAGAAAGTCAGACAAAGCTAGTGTTTTCTTTTTTTTAACTCAATGAATTTTATTATATTAATAGTTGTACAACAATCATCACAACCCAGCATTTCCATCCCAAACCCCCAGCCCATCCTCCCCCAACCTGTCTCCTTTGGAAACCATAATTTTTTCAAAGTCTGTGAGTCAGTATCTGTTCTGCAAAGAAGTTCATTGTATCCTTTTTTTAGATTCCACATGTAAGTGATAGCATATGACATTTAGGTCTCACTGTCTGACTAACGTGACTTAGCATGATAATTTCTAAGTCCATCCATGTTGCTGCGAATGCCATTATTTCATTCCTTTTTATGGCTGAGTAATATTCCGTTGTGTGTATGTACCACATCTTCTTTATCCACTCCTCTGTCAGACATTTAGGTTGTTTCCATGTCTTGGCTATTGTATATAGTGCTGCAACGAACACTGGAGTACGTGTATCTTTTCAAGTCATGGTTTTCTCCAGATATATACCCAGGAATGGGATTGCTGGATCGAATAGTAATTTCATTTTTGGTTTTTTGAGGAATCTCCATACTGTTTTCCAAATGTGGCTGAACCAATTTGCATTCCCACCAACAGTGTAAGAGGGTTCCCTTTTCTCCATGCCCTTTGTTATGCATTTTGTACACCATTAAGAAGATAGAAAAGAGACAAAAACCCAAAAGAAGGAGTTCCCGTCCTGGCTCAGCGGTTAACGAGCCTGACTAGCATTGTGAGGACACAGATTCGATCCCTGGCTTCGCTCAGTGGGTTAAGGAGCCAGCGTTTCCGGGAGCTGTGGTATAGGTCGAAGATACAGCTAGGATCCCAAGTTGCTGTGGCTGTGGCGTAGGCCAGCGGCTACAGCTCCAATTGAACCCCTAGCCTGGGAACCTCCATATTGCACAGGGGTGGCCTTAAAAAGCAAAAAAAAAAAAGAAAAATGGTATAAAATATGAACAGGCAGTTCACGGTAAGGAAACCCGAATGGCCAGTAAGTCTCTGAAAAGAAGTTCAGTCAAGCAATTAATGAGGGAAATGTGAACCTATTAGGGTCGATACCGCTTGAAACAGGATCAGGCTTTGGCAAAGCCGTGAAGGAACAGGAAAGCCTAGACACTCCTGGTGGGACTGTCAATGCCACAGCCACTTTAGAGAGCGATTTGGCAGGATCTAGTGAAACTGAAAACCTCGCTTCCTTCAACTCAGCAATTCCCCTTCTAGATGTGTTTCCGGAAGGACTATGAGCACAAGGGCTCACTGAGACCTTGTTTGTGGTGGTGGAAAATTAGACACAACCTAAGTGTCCTTCAGCAAGAGAGTGAATGAAGAACAATGCAATGGGTTCCTATATAAGAATACTTACTGTAAAGCAGATTCATATATATGTGTGTATACATGGATATATCAATGAGAAGTAGAAAAATCATAAGGTTGAATGAAAAAAAAGCAAAACCTTGTGTATCGAAAATGAAGCAACCATCACACACAAAGATTCTGTCTTGCTTTTGGAGGCATATATAGGTAAGATATATGTAATGGGCTGGAAGAAATCAGCTTCTATGTAGAAGTGGCCAACTTGAATTGAATTTTTTTTTTTTTTTTGCTTTTGCTTTTTAGGTTCCCAGGCTAGGGGTTGACTCAGCTACAGCAGCCAGCTTACACCACAGCCACAGCAACGCAGGATCCAAGCCGCGTCTGCGACCTACACCACAGCTCATGGCAACGCCAGATTGTTAGCCCACTGAGTAAGGCCAGGGATCTAACCCACAACTTCATGGTTCCTAGTTGGATTCGTTAACCACTGAGCCATGATAGGAACTCCCTGAATTGAATTGTTTAATTCTTTAATAAGAAAAAAGACTAGAAGGAAATATGACAGTATGTTAATTGCCAATTTGGAGTGCTGTGAACTTGGGTGTTACAGCACCCTGTAACTTTCAGAACATTTTAATTTCTTAAGAAAAAACACCAGGAAGTTCCCGTTGTGGCACAGCGGAAACAAATCCGACTAGTATTGGGGTGCGGGTTCGATCCCCGGCCCTGCTCAGTGGGTTAAGGATCCAGTGTTACCGTGAGCTGTGGTGTAGGTCACAGAAACAGCTCGGATCCCCTAGGTTGGCAGCTGTAGTTCCGATTCGACCCCTAACCTGGGAATTTCCATATGCTGTGGATGAAGCCTAAAAAAAGCAAAAAGGAAAAAAGATCCAATGCCAAGGTAAAAGTAAGACAGCTTACAAATGAGACAGAGGAGGCTGATCTTATTAATTGCCCTGGGCACCTAATTTTAGGGCTCTTCACCTACCGCGCAGTTATTTGTATTTTTCCAGCTCTCATTTTATGTCTCAACAGTTTCCTTTTAGAGGCCTCTGTCCTCTGCCCATTGTGTCTGTTCATCATTAGGATGAAAGGTGACAGCATGGGTGAGTCACCCAGTTTTTTACTTTCAGATGTAAATAAGTATACACCTAGACTATGGTTTCAAAAGCACCTGACCAGACCATCCATCCTTTGAAGTATTAATTTGGATTAAATGTCTTGATGTCTATACGACCCCTTTCTGAGTATGTGGTTATGTGGTTTTTGTCTTCTTCTTCTTTTTTTTTTTTTTTTTTTTTGGTCTTTTGTCCTTTTAGGGCTGCACTGCAGCATATGGAGGTTCCCAGGCTAGGGATCTAATTGGTGCTGTTGCTACTGGCCTATGCCAGAGACACTGCAACGCCAGATCCGAGCCACGTCTGCACCTACAGCACAGCTCACGGCAATGCCAGATGCTTAACCCACTGAATGAGACCAGGGATTGAACCTGCAACCTCATGATCCCTAGTCGGATTCATTTCCTCTGCGCCACAATGGGAATTCCTGAATACGTGGTTTTTGTCCTTTAAAGTAACAGTTGCAAATTCTAAAATATATAAACCATCCGGGTTGTAGTCAGGCAAAAGGAAGCTGAAGCTGACTAATTTTTTTGTCGTGAATAAGATAGGAAGTAGAGTTCCCACTGTGGTACAGTGGGACCGGCGGGATCTCTGGAGCACTGAGACACATCTTCAATCCCCACCCCAGCACTGTGGGTTAAGGATCTGGCGTTGCCCCAACTGCAGGATAGGTTGCAACTACGGCGTGGACCTGATCCCTGGCCCAGGAACTCCAGAGGCCTTGGGGTAGCCAAATAATAATAAGGAAAAAAAAATGGATTGGAAGTAAGTTGCTTCCTGTGCTGCTGTTATTCCTGGGGTGAGGGCTGGGGTCGCAGCAGGTTGAACCCAGAAAGCTGCTGTGGGATGGAGCGGACCAAGGTCCTTCACTTGCAGGACAGTCATGCAGAATGTCTTGGATGGGACAGGGGTAGGAACGATGCCAGGTATGAAACAGAAGGGAGAGGAAAAGAGAATTGTCTTGGAGCACAGCAGAACAGATCCCCAGATGGTTTGGCAAAATAACAAAACAAAATTCTGTAGACACATTATTTATACCACAGACCAGGCTTATTTCTGTCATCAGTACCCAGCACCCCCCACCTCGACACGAGTGTATCTCTATCGACATATATATATATATATACCTGCCCCCTCCTCCGGCATCAGCTTATATGTGCAATGTATCATGATGCGTGTATCCACATAATGGACTGTGTAAGCCAGGGCCCTTTTGAGAGTGAAAAAGGGTGCTGTTGCTAATTGACTGAGGTTACTGGGTCTGTCCTGAGCAAACATCCCAGTCACCCTAGTGAATACTGGTCACCTTAGTAATAACACACATTTACGTGTTCATCTGAAAAGAAAACTCACCAAATAAAACAAAACCTCAAAAATTTTTAAAAATATATCTAGATGTGCTAGGCCCTGGGGATGCAATTCGTAACAAGAGAGGCCAAAAAAACCCTTGAGTAGGGGAAGATAGACCATAAATAAATCCTGTATTAGGTGCTCTTAGGTTGTTGGGTTTTTTTTTTGGGGGGGGGGCACACCTGTGGCCTGTGGAAGTTCCCAGGCTAGGGGTTGAATCAGAACTACAGCTGCCAGCCACAGCCACAGTAACGTGGGCTCCGAGCAATGTCTGCAACCTACACCACAGCTCACAGCAATGCCAAATCCTTAACCCACTGCACGAGGCCAGGGATCGAACTCTCATCCTCATGGATACTAGTTGGTCTCGTTACCACTGAGCCACAATGGGAACTTCTAGGTGCTGTTAGGTTTCTATAGAAAGTGTACGGCAGACAAGGGAAGTAGGGATGCCAGGGTCTAGGAAGTAAAGGAAATGCAGTTTTAAAAAGTGCATTCAGGAGTTCCCGTCGTGGCTCAGTGGTTAACAAATCCGACTAAGAACCATGAGGTTGTGGGTTCGATCCCTGGCCTTGCTCAGTGGGTTAAGGATCCGGCGTTGCCGTGAGCTATGGTGTAGGTTGCAGACACAGCTAAGATCCCACGTTGCTGTGGCTGTGGCGAAGGCCAGCAGCTACAGCTCCTGTTAGACCCCTAGCCTGGGAACCTCCCCATGCCACGGGTGCAGCCCTAGATAAAGGCAAAAAGACAAAAAAATAAAAATAAAAAGTGTACTCAAGGATGGTAGACTGAATTCTTGTTCACCAGTAATCACCTCTCCCTACAGGAGAACTTTTCTTCCTTATTCTTTTGAAATCAGGCTCAGCCATCACCTTAACTTTGACAGTGATATGTGAATGGAAATGACAGAGCTCTCCTGGTGACTGTCTGCTGTAGTCACTAAGCAAGGTTGAGTGGCTGCCCCACTGGCCTGGGTTCAGGGTAACGGCAAGGATGATACAGATTTACTTGCAGTAGGACACGGCATGCATGTAGTCAGAAATAATACTTTGTGGAGTTCCCGTCATGGCTCAGCAGAAATGAATCTGACTAGCATCCATGAGGACGCAGGTTCAATCCCTGGCCTTGCTCAGTGGTTTAAGGATCTGGCGTTGCCGTGAGCTGTGGTGCAGGTCGCAGACGTGGCTCAGATCCCACGTTGCTGTGGCTGTGGCATAGGCCAGCAGCTACAGCTCCAGTTCAACCTCTAGCCTGGGAACCTCCATATGCTGTGGGTGTGGCCCTAAAAAGACAAGAAAAAAAAAAGAAGAAAGAAATAATCCTTTGTCGTTTTATGCCCCCTTGAGATTTGGGGCTTGTTTGTTACACAACATAACTAGCCTGCCCTGACTAATACAGAAGGCCTCACTGAGAAGGTAAAACTTGAGCAGAGACATGAACCAGTCATGCAGTTATGTGGAGAAAGCGTGTTCCACGTGGAGAAACAGCAAGTGCAAAGTTTCTGAAGAGGGAATGTTCTTGATGCATTCAAGGATCAGGAAAGAAGCCAGATTTCTCAAGGCAAGGATGCAGACGTGTCAGCTCCAGTCAGACTTCCCTGCGGCCCAAAGGGCTGGAAGTAGGACTTACTCTAGTTTATCCAGTGATCCTGTTCACGTTTCTTTGCCTCCACAGGGTATGGAGTGGGGTGGCAGGAGTGAGAGGAAGGGAAGAGGGTTTGAAGGAAAAGAAAGATCCAGAATAGGAAGAGGCAGCCTAGCAGAGTGGTACCCCGGATCCTTGGGCCACAAAGAATATGCTAAAATTGGCAGTGCCACTATTTCGAGACCTAGGAGGCCTCTGAATACTGTCATGAGCAGATGAGTCAGTGCATCCAAAGTGTGCTGGTAAGTGACCACTGCTGCTGACCAGGACATGCCCCCCTCCTCCCGTTCACCTTCCTCTCATGCCTGTGACTTTTTCTTAGAGCCACACAGAACCCAGGGAACCTCCGACAGACACACCAAGGCAGCAAGGCCACACTGAGGAGTGTGCTAAGCAGTGCCCTGAGAAAGGGGCAACTTCCCCTCCAAGCAGCGTGGACTGTGCATACCACATATTCCTTCTTTCCTTAAGTCCTGATAATTCTCCATATTTTTTAATTAAGCCTTAAATTTCTCTCAGCTATGAACAGCCTTGAAACCACACATCCTCCCAATTAGCAGTTGCTGGTAAAAGAAACTCTGGACAAATAAGACAGAGTGGGCAGCTACGATGCTGAGGCATGAAGGAGACACAGTTCTAAATACCAAATCCATTTAAAGGAAGCTTGTTCAAGTTGAAGGCTAAAATGTTTTATCGAAATTTTTCGACCACAGAAGTAGCCATGGAAGGAGTTCCTGTCGTGGTGCAGCAAAAACAAATCCTACCAGGAACCATGAGGTTGCGGGTTCAATCCCTGGCCTCGCTCAATGGGTTAAGGATCTGGCATTGCCTAGAGCAGTGGTGTAGGTCACAGACACGGCTCGGATCTGGTGTTGCTGTGGCTGTGGTGTAGGCTGGCAGCTGCAGCTCCGATTAGATCCCTAGCCTGGAACCTCCATATGTCGCAGGTGCGACCCTGAAAAAAAAGACAAAAGCCAAAAAAAAAAAAAGTAGCCATGGACGATTCACTGGAAGAAAGCCCCACTACCTGTCTGGGTTTCTGAAGGCTAGTGGCATCTGGCAGAACACAACCATTAATCGCCAGGGCTCCAGGCCACTGATTGTCTTAGATTACTGACCTCAAATTAGCATCTGTAATTTCTAAAGATATAAAAATAGTTTTGTTTTTGTTTTGTTTTGTTTTTAGGGCCGCATCTGCGGCATATGGAGGTTCCCAGGCTAGGGGTTGAATCGGAGCTGCAGCTGCCAGCCTATACCACAGCCACAGCAACACCAGATCCGAGCCGCGTCTATGACCTACACCACAGCTCACGGCAATGCCGTATCCTTAACCCGCTGAGCGGGGCCAGGGATCGAACCCATGTCCTCATGGTTACTAGTCGGGTTTGTTACTGCTGAGCCACAACGGAAACTCCTAAAAACAGTTTTAGGTTTATGTGACTCTCAAACATCTATATGTTATCTCTTCTCTCTTTGGTCAAAAGAAAATTTAATAGGAGTTCCCGCTGTGGCTCAGTGGTTAACGAACCCGACTAGGAACCATGAGGTTGCAGGTTCGATCCCTTGGCATTGCTAAGTGGCTTAAGGATCTGCCGTTGCCGTGAGCTGTGGTGTAGGTTGCAGACGTGGCTCGGATCCTGCGTTGCTGTGACTGTGGCGTAGGCCGGTGGCTACAACTCAAGTTAGACCCCTAGCCTGGGAACCTCCATATGCCACAAGTGCGGCCCTAGAAAAGGCAAAAAGACAAAAAAAAAAAAAAATTGAACATACAGATGCCCTGGTGGATAGGTGACCCCTGAAGCAAGGCATGCAAAAGCATTATAAGATCAAGCCCCTTACTTTTCACTTTCTTACAAAGCCTAAAGAAATCGACTCATGATGAAAAGCATGTTGAAATTAAAAGGAAAATTCCACCCAATTTAGATAATGCCAAAATCTTTAGGACTGAGGGGGAAAAAAGCCATCTCAAGGTCTAGAGGTAAGGAATATGCATGGTGCAGGTAGGGCATTCATCGCACAGAGATCAGTTGCAAAGATGCCTCCGGAGCTTAAGGCAAATCGATCTGCTACAGCGCAATGGGATCCTGCATTCACTTCTCACTCCTTCTGGAATCCTTTGAGCCAGTATTGTTCTCTGGGGGTAAAGGGCATTACTGGCATTTGAGGGAAGGGTGATTCTTTGATACATGGGACTGCCCTGTGCATTGTAGGATGTTTATATCCTTGACTCCACTCACTAAATGCAAGGAGCACCTACCGATCACTGACACAAAAACATCCTCAGTCTGTCCCTAAAGTGGACATACTGTCCCCAGTTGAGAGACCTGCAAACCTGAGCTCTATCAACAGGTTTGAATACAGCTGCGAGGATGAACCACTGAGCAAGAACTGACCAAGTTATCAAAAATCCATCATTCTGTCCACCTGTAGGTACATCAGGAAAAGAAGTGATTGGCTATTGATGTGTTCTAGGAAAGACTTTACGCAAAAAAAGTTAATTTGCGAGTTGCAGAATTCCTTATACAGCTACCAGTTTAATTCTTTAAAATTTCATACTTTAAATCAAAATGTAATTTCCTTTTTTCACTCTGCTATTAAGCTATAGTAAATTATCGGCTTTAATTCTACACACTCCCAACTTTGCTAACTCAATTAGTAGTTATAATAAAAATCTTTGTACTTGCTAATGACAAAGAAAATGGAATGATGCAGTTGGTGGAGTTTTAGAAAAGGAGGCAGGATGATGTGGGGTTTTGGCTCTAAGCAGATAATGTTACCTCTCTGAGCTTCAGCTTTCTCATTTACAAAACAGGAGTTTTTCTAAACAGTCTCTCTCCTGTAACTTCTACGGTGATACAAGCAACAGAGACCCCCAGCCTGGGAAACTCCATATGCCGTGGGTGTGGCCCTAAAAGACAACAACAGCAAAAACGTAGGGTGCTCAAAGAGGTACAGAAGGATCTATCGGGAGCAGAATTGGTCTTCAAGTCTGGTTTCTGGTTGTCTGTTATTAAATCGCTGAGCTGATTTGTTACTCCTCTTTTAAAAAGCACAAAGGTAGTCATTTCAATTTGGAGAAAAGGCTCTGTAGGACTACGGAGAGAGTGGAAAGAGAAAACATCTGAACCATGTACATGCCCAGGACCGCCTACATTAAGGGTCTCTGTTATGTTTGTGCCATGGGTCCCTTTGGTCTCTGCTGGAGCCTCTCAACCCTTTCTCAGAATAATGCTTTTAAATGCATGAAGTACAATGTAAAGGGTTACTAAGGGACAGTATTGAAATGTAGTTGTGAATTTTTTTTTTTTTTGTCTTTTTGCCTTTATCTAGAGCCGCACCCGCAGCATATGGAGGTTCCCAGGCTAGGGGTCTAACAGGAGCTGTAGCCGCCGGCCTTCGCCACAGCCACAGCAACGCGGGATCAGAGCCGCGTCTGCAACCTACACCACAGCTCACGGCAACGCCGGATCCTTAACCCACTGAGCGAGGCCAGGGATCGAACCCACAACCTCATGGTTCCTAGTCGGATTCGTTAACCACTGAGCCACGACGGGAACTCCAGTTGTGAAATATTTAAAGATCAAGCAGATGATATTGTTTTTTTTTGGTTTTTTTTTTGTTGTTGTTTTTAGGGCTGCACCTGCGGCATGTGGAGGTTCGCAGGCTAGGGGGCTAGTTGGAGCTGTAGCCGCTGGTCTACACCACAGCCACTGGTCTACACCACAGCCACAGCAACGTGGAATCCAAGCCGTGTCTGCAACCTACAGCACAGCTCACGGCAACGCCGGATCCTTAACCCACTGAGCAAGGCCAGGGATCGAACCCACAACCTCATGGCTCCCAGTTGGATCCGTTAACCACTGAGCCACGATGGGAACTCCAAGCATATGACATTGTAATGAGTGTTTTTGTTAATGCTTCCATACAAGACTATGTCACGGCTAATAACTACGGTAGTTTCAGAACAGTGTGTCTCAGTCCGTCCAGGCCGCCGTGACGCAGTACTGTAAACGGGGGTCTCACACAGAAATGTGTTTCCTCACAGTTTGGAGGCTGGAAGTCTGAGATCAGGTTGGGGTGAGAACTGTCTTTCTGGCTCGCAGAAGGCCACATTGTGTCCTCACATACTCCTATGGCCTTTCCTTGCTTTCTGCACATGTGAGGAGGGGACGAGTCTCTTCCTCTCCTTATAAGGCCATCAGTCCTTCCTGATCAGGGCCACACCCCTATGACCTCTCTTCAACCTTTTTTTTTTTTTTTTTACTTTTTAGAGCCCCACCCATGGCATATGAAAGTTCAAGTCAGAGCTACAGCTGCTGGTCTACACCACAGCTACCAGCAACCCCAGATACAAGCCATATCTGCAACCTACACCACAGCTCACGGCAACGCCAGATCTTTAACCCACTGAGCGAGGCCAGGGATCAAACCTGCGTTCTCATGGATACTAGAGGGTTTGTTACCACTGAGCCACAATGGGACCACTCCTCATGAAGTCTTAATAACCTCCTAAAAGTCCCATCTCTATTTAGAGTCACATTTATTTTTTATTTTTTTATTTTTTTTTGTCTTTTTGCCTTTATCGAGAGCCACACCCGCGGCACCCAGGCGAGGGGTCTAACAGGAGCTGTAGCTGCCGGCCTTTGCCACAGCCACAGCAACGCAGGATCCGAGCTGCATCTGCAACCTACATCACAGCTCACGGCAACGCCGGATCCTTAACCCACTGAGCAAGGCCAGGGATCGAACCTGCAACCTCATGGTTCTTAGTCGGATTCGTTAACCACTGAGCCATGAAGGGAACTCCCTAGAGTCACATTTAGGGACCAGGGTTTCAACACAGGAATTTTGGAGGGAAACAGTTTTGGGCCATAGCACAGTGACAAGCATAAATGGTATTTTAAAACATCTTCCACAAAATTTATTTTATTCATTCACAGCAATGAAAACATCTGTGAACTATTGATAACAGAGCCACAGGTATTGCCGCTAAGAGGTTTGTTGCCTGCATTCATCATGGAATGAAATGCTTATTTTCAGGCAGAGGTTAATGAAAATAAGAGATGATTTTTCCCCCATCCTAGTTCACAGCCGCCCTGAATTTCTATATGACTCCCACGTGAAGTGCCCGTATACGTACAAGTAGGATGTTCTTATTTTGAGCAAACAAGTGACAGTCCCAGGATAGTGGGAACAGATTCTGAAATCAGCTGATTCTGCTCATTGTCAGTTACCCAGGAACAGTAAGTGGGTTAAATTGAAAAGAAACAGCATCTGCTCTCACTTTGCTCTCGGATGGTTTAAAGTATGTGTTTGAGTATTGGAATGTGTTCTGTCTTGCAGACACCAGTAACGTAAATCCCAAACAAAGTGATTCCTGGACCTCTGAGAACTTCTGGCTTGACCCTCCCGCGCAGGGCCGACCAGAGGCCCAGGCAGAGGCCGGTGGACTGCGGGAATATCTGGATAGATTCTACGAAGTGTTTGGCCGTTCTCAGCCAGCCTCTGGAAACCCACTGTCCACATCTGTCTATCAGCGCCTGTCTCAGAAAATCGGTGAGCTGAAGGGCCAGGGGAACCAAGAGTACACCCTCCGTAGTTATCAACTGGCCCGGGTCATCTTCAACCGGGATGGCTGCTCCGTCCTCCAGAGGCGTTCCGGGGACGCTCCCTTCTGCCCGCCGGGAGAAGGAGAAGGAAGCGCCTCTTTGGCGGATGGAAAGCTGACCCCAGGACTTTCAAAGGATATTATTCACTTCCTCTTGCAGCAGAACGTGATGCAAGACCCGTAACTGGTGCCTGGTGGTGAGAGCGGGCACTGCGAGGGCAGCCCCGAGGCGGATAGTGTTGGTGCAACACCCAGAAGCCCTCAGGCCAGGTCTCTGTGCCCAGACCTGCAAAGTTGCTTTGCAGGCGAAGGCTGGCATTTGTGATCTGGTTCTGGTGCAAGTTCAGTCCAAATGAGAACGAACAATGTCTGGGGCTCTGTTGCCTCCATGGCCACCCTACCTCCCACCCCACCCTTTGATCCAAAGCCAGTGACCAGGAGTTCCCGTCATGGCTCAGTGGTTAACGAATCCGACTAGGAACGATGAGGTTGTGGGTTTGATCCCTGGCCTTGCTCAGTGGGTTAAATATCCGGCGTTGCCGTGAGCTGTGGTGTAGGCTGCAGACGCGGCTCGGATCCCGCGTTGCTGTGGCTGTGGCGAAGGCCGGCGGCTACAGCTCCTGTTAGACCCCTAGCCTGGGAGCCTCCATATGCCGCAGGTGTGGCCCTAAAATAAGGCCAAAAAAAGACAAAAAAAAAAAAAGCCAGTGACCAACTGGTTTGGGAGTCCAAAAGCCCGCTGCCTCGCCTCCAGGAGAGTCAAGCTCTGAGGCGTAATTCAAGTTCAAGGGCTCCCCTCCTGATCAGCCCGGGGCTGGGGCTTCACGTGAAACCTCACTCTCGCCTGGTTCCTTTCCTTTCCCTGTCCTCCTCCGTGTGGCTCTGGGAGCCTTTCCGTAATAAACCTCTTGTACCTGAACTCTTGATTCAGAGTCTACTTCTGGAAGCACCTGACCTAAGTGAACGGGCTTCCTGTTTGATGAGTTTTTTAAAAGGGTACAAAGCCCTAGACTGAAGCAAGTATGAAAATTTTTTTTTGCAAGTATGAGAATTTTATCAAGTTGTAAAACTGACCATGTGACTGAGAATGTATGTCCCAAAATAATACAAAGATTTAAATAGGTTTCCACCTCCTACACTGTTGGTGGGCATGTAAATTGGTAGAGCCACTATGGAGAACAGTGTGGAGGTTGCTTTAAAAACGAAAAATAGAGTTGCCATATGACCCAGACATCCCACTCCTGGGCCTATACTCGGAGAAAACTATATTTTGAAAAGGTGTACGCTCTCCAGTGTTCACTGCAGCACTATTTATAACCACTAAGACATGGAAGCAACCCGAATGTCCAGCAACAGATGAGTATATAAAGAAGATGTGGCACATATATGCAGTGGAATATTATTCAGCCAGAAAAAGAATGAAATAGTGCCCTTTGCAGCAACATGGACAGACCTAAAGATTATCATACTAAGTGAAGTAAGCCAGACAAAGACAAATATATGATATTACTTATATGTGGGATCTAAAAAATGATACAAATGAATTTATGTACAAAACAGATAGACCCACAGACATAGAAAACAAACTTATGGCTACCAAAGGGAAAGGGGGGAGGAATAAATTAGGAGTTTAGGGTTAACATATATACACACTACTAAATGCAAGATAACCATCAAGGACCTACTGCATGGCACAGGGAACTCTCTTCAGTATTTGAGTATAGTAACCTATACGGGAAAAAGATCTGAAAAAAACAGATATGTATGTATTTATTACTGAAACACTTTGCTGTGCACCTGAAACTAGTCCAACATTGTAAATCAACTATACTCCTTTTTTTTTAAATGGAAACACAAATAAATATGGTTCCAAAAAGTGCATCATAGGAGTTCCCGTTGTGGCTCAGCAGTAATGAGCCTGACTAATGTCCATGAGGACAAGGGTTTGATCCCTGGCCTTGTTCACTGGGTTAAGGGTCTCGCCATCAGCTGTGGTGTAGGTCAAAGATGCGGCTCAGATCCCACGTTGCTGTGGCTGTGGTGTAGGCTGGCAGTTGTAGCTCTGATTCGACCCCTAGCCTGGGAGCTTACATATGCTGCAGGTGCAGCCCTAAAAAGCAAAAAAAAAAAAAAAAAAGTGCATCACATCTTAATCACTCCCTTGCTTTTCCAAAACCAGAGTTTCTGTTTTATACCACTAACTGGGTGAAGGAGGAACATTTGAACCGTCTGAAATAACATCAGAGATTTGCAATTTGTTTTAAAGTCATCTATCGGAGTTCCCACCATGACTCAGTGGTTAACGAATCCAGCTAGGAACCATGAGGTTGCAGGTTCAATCCCTGGCCTCACTCAGTGGATTAAGGATCCAGCTTTGCCGTAAGCTGCAGTGTAGGTCGCAGATGTGGCTCAGATTCCACGTTGCTGTGTCCATGGTGTAGGCAGGCGGCTACAACTCCGATTAGACCCCTGGCCTGGGAACCTCCATATGCCATGGGTGCAGGGCTAGAAAAGGCAAACAGAAAAAAAAAAATAAATAAAGTCATTTATCTCCACCAGATTGCAAATCTGAAAGGTCAGGAAATGCATACGTGCCCCACCCACAAAGTGTGTTCCATACGCTCAGTTACATACGCTGTGCCGACAGAAGCCGCCCCATCAGCCAGCGGTGGAAAAGAAAAAGGAACCCTTTGCCCAGGTGGACTCCTTCCCTTCACCAGTTTTTTTTTTTTTTTTTTTTGCCTTTTTATGTAGAGCTGCACCCGTGGCATATGGAGGTTCCCAGCCTAGGGGTCTAACAGGACCTGTAGCTGCCAGCCTTCGCCACAGCCACAGCAACGCGGGATCCGAGCCGCATCTGCAACCTACACCACAGCTCACGGCAACGCCAGATCCTTAACCCACTGAGCGAGGCCAGGGATCGAACCCGCAACCTCATGGTTCTTAGATTTGTTAACCACTGAGCCATGAAGGGAACTCCCCTTCACCAGTTTTGCCTCCTGCCTGCCAGCACCTTCCGTCACCCTCTGAGTTGGCCCCTCACTCTGTTCTCTCCTGGCTTCACCAGGGAATGCCTTTAAATAGCTCCAGCAGGTCTGTGCTGGCAGGGGCTCTCCTCCAGGGCCGCGTCCTGAACGTTCTTTTGAGATTCACGGTGGAAGGACATACCTGGCGCTGAGCTCCCTGAAACTGTAATTGGAAGCCTTGTGCCAATCCCTCCCTCAAAGGTCCTTCAAACAAAACCACACCGATGACGGAAGGGATTATATCCCTTGACTGGGAGGAAAACAAAAGAAGCTGACCAGTACGGAGCAGTTAGATTTTGAGAAACTCTAGGTGAAATTTAATTGGCATAAGACTCCATATAAGATTTCCAGAGAGCAGATGATACAAATAGATCAGCCTGTTAATGTACATTAAGAGCGAGGGCACCCTCTCCGGCCAGGTCTCTTGGGTTCTCGTGAATGGAGAGAGGAGGAGTTCCCATCGTGGCGCAGCGGAAATGAACCTGATTAGTATCCATAAGGATGCGGGTTGAATCCCTGGCCTCGATCAGTGGGTTAAGAATCCGGCCTTGGGAGTTCCCATCGTGGCTCAGTGGTTAACAAATCCAACTAGGAACCATGAGATTGCGGGTTCGATCCCTGGCCTTGCTCAGTGGGTTAAGGATCTGGCGTTGCCGTGAGCTGTGGTGTGGGTCGCAGACGTGGCTCGGATCCCGCGTTGCTGTGGCTGTGGCGAAGGCCGGCAGCTACAGCTCCTGTTAGACCCCTAGCTTGGGAACCTCCATATGCCA
>PVHT021183554.1:1466088-1486308 GCA_004024745.2 Catagonus wagneri
AAAAAAAAAAGGGACTTACATACTAAGGATTCTAGGTGTGGGAAGCTCAGAGGTAGGAACAACAGTTTCTACCTCGAAGTGCGGCTCTCAAAGGAGACCTACATGGAAAGAAGCAGGAAATGAACAGGCCTAAGAGAAAACAAGGCTCTAGATCTTTCTCTGAGAAGCAGTCATTAGCATCTTTCTCTACAAAGTTCTTTCTCCTATTCAGCTGAACCCTAAATAATCGTGAAACGTGGGGGACTTACAATTGAAAATCTCAAAGCTGAATTTCGAAGTTGCTAGCTTTATCGTTTTTTGGCTTGGCGTTTTTGTTTTTGTTTTATGGGGGCACCTGCAACCTACGGAAGTTCCCGGGCCGGGGACTGAATCTCAGCCGCAGCTGCAACCTAGGGCATAGCTGCAGCAGCAGCAGGTCCTTTAACCCACTGCGCTGGGACCCACAGCTCAGCAGGGACCAGAGCTGCCGTGCTGGACTCTTAACCCGCTGTGCCACAGAAGGAACTCCAAGTCTTACTGGTTTTTGATGTGTAGCAAATCCATATCTGCCCTTGGAACTCTTTAGTTTTTAGCATTATTCAGTCACTGAAATATTAGAGATTAGTTTCCATGGCTACCAGCAGAAGGAAACTAGATTGTTTGCGTACTGTTTTTAATGGACGAAAGGTATAAGCTATTTGAATCTCCATGCTGGGGAGCAGCAGCTTCTGCTTGGCAGTGAAATTTTAGTATCAGTGACTTTGTAACCCTTGTTAATATCAGCACTGTGGGTGCTCAGAAAAAAGGTAAAGCCTGAGAGCAGAGAATTTAGAAGTCGAAAAGCCAAAATCACCTGAGGGTGGAAAAAAAAAAAGGAGCATGGTATGTGTTTGCTTGTATCTGAGTAAGTGCTTGTGACAGGTCAGTACAAAATATTTGATTCCCTGCAATCTCGCTCTTTAATTTGACCTTCATGGGGTTGGGATGGCATTTTCCATTTATCTCTGTTTACCTCTAATAAAGACGAAGGGATACGGATTAGGGCTCTGGTCTCTGGCATTATTATCTAATTCTGCCCTACAGGTCACTTTACTGACATCTTGTCATCCTATGGCCATTCTATCTAGGATGTCACCTGTGGTCCTTTTCAGAGGTCTACACGAGGATGGACTTGCCTGCAGAACCACAAGGAGGAGAAATGCTACCAGTGTTTTAAGTTTGTTCACGCCATTAGTCTGTTTCTTTGCATGACCTACATGTGTAAGGGCACATATGAGAGATCATATTACCAGTCATTAGCACAAAACAATACAGTGATGCTTTAAAACCCTTTCTTTTTTTTCTTTTTACCGCCGCGCCTGCAGCATATGGAGGTTCCCGGGCTAGGTAGGGGTCTAACAGGAGCTGTAGCCGCCGGCCTTCGCCACAGCCACAGCAACGCGGGATCCGAGCTGCGTCTGCAACCTACACCACAGCTCACGGCAACGCCGGATCCTTAACCCACTGAGCAAGGCCAGGGATCAAACCCGCAGCCTCATGTTTCCTAGTCGGATTCGTTAACCATTGAGCCACGACGGGAACTCCTAAAGCTTACATTTTAAACTTTTTATTGGATCACACAGAAAAGTGTTTATAAATGAACACCTGGAAGTTTTTTTATAAACTGAAACCTTCCTGTAAACCAGCATCCAATGTATTAAAAGCCAGCCCAGGCTGAGTAGAGATTTGCATCTGCAAAGAACTGATTTGCTCAGACCAGCATTTCTCAAACTACTGGTAAGTACATGAAAACAATGTAGGTGGTACTTGGACAAACAATATTTATTTTCAGTGTTATCTAATATGTTAGAAAAGCATAACTACTATATCTGATCTACGCTTTTACAGATATTATTGAAAACACCTAATATAAATATTTAAAATTTTAGAGATTATCATACTAAGTGAAGTTTGATGGTAAAAGACAAACATCAAGTGATGTCACTTATATGCGTAATCTTACAAAAGGATCCAAAGGAACTTCTTTGCAGAACAGAAACAGACTCACAGACTTAGAAAACAAACTTACGGTTACCAAAGGGGACAGGTGGAGAGCAGGGCTGGCCTGGGGTTTGGGGGCTGGTGTATGCACACTGAGGTCTATGGAATGTCTGGCCAGTGGGGACCTGCATCAGCACAGGGAACTCTACCCAATATTCTGTGATAATCTACACGGGAAAAGAATCTGCAAAAGAACGGATGTGTGTATATGTTACCTGAATCACTTGTTAGACAGCAGAAATTATCACAAGATAGTAAATCAACTATAGGTCAATCAAACTTTAAAAAACGAAAAAAGTAAAATTTAAAAGTGAATTGAGGGGAATTCCCGTTGTGGCTCAGTGGTTAACGAATCTGACTAGGAACCATGAGGTTGCAGGTTCGATCCCTGGCATCGCTAAGTGGGTTAAGGATCCGGTGTTGCCGTGAGCTGTGGTGTAGGTCGCAGACGCGGCTCGGGTTCCGCGTTGCTGTGGCTGTGGCGAAGGCCGGCAGCTACAGCTCCTGTTAGACCCCTAGCCTGGGAACCTCCATGTGCCGCAAGTGCGGCCCTAGAAAGGCAAAAAGACATAAAAAATTAAAAATAAAAAAAATAAAGGTGAATTGAGGAGTTCCTGTAGTGGCTCAGTGGCAATAAACCCAACTAGTACCCACGAGGATGAGGGTTCAGTCCCTGGCCCCGCTCAGTGGCTTAAGGATCCGGCGTTGCCGTGAGCTGTGGTGTAGGTGGCAGAGGTGGCTCAGATCCTGCGTTGCTGTGGCTGTGGCGTAGGCTGGCAGCTGTAGCTCTGATTTGACGTCTGGCCTGGGAGCTTCCACATGCTGCGGGTTCAGCCTTAAAAAGCCAAAAAAAAAAAAAAGGTGAATCGAATTAGTGAAAAAGTTTAATAATAGTGTAGATGACATATAGCTGTGTCAGTAATTATGGAATTAGCATCCTGGAAAAAGACTGAGATTTGGAATACAATCTATGGTATCTTCCGTATTCTGTTGTCTATTCTACCATCACTCTCCTAGAATACTGCAAGAAACTTCCATCAGGTCAACCCACATCTACCTTTTCTGTTCTCTTTGCCCTGCAGCCATAGTACAAATCCTTTAAAAAGCCAAACAAGCATGAAAAGCCAGCAAATGAAAGAAAAAGAACTAGCCTTTTCAGATGTGAAAAAATTTTAACTCCACAGTGCTTAAAGCAACTAGAAAACAAAAACAGACGAAAAGAGTTCAGCCCACATGTAGATACAAATGCAGATGGAAACTGAATATATGATGAAGGCAGCATTTCAAATCCATAAGGAAAAGGAGTTTTTAGCACATGATTCTAGAGTACTTGGCTCCTCAAGGTAACAATAAAGGTGTTTTTATAATCTTGCATGAGAAAGCTCTTCCTAAAATAGACAGCAATGCAAAACAGTAACATACTGACAGTTTTGACTACAGAAAAATAAAAAAAAAACATTGAGTGAAAGATGTCATAAATATGTGACAATGGGTATTGTGGTTTTATAAGAAAAAGTACTTATTTTTAGAGATACATCCTGAAGAATTTAGGGCAAATGTCTTAATGTCTATAATTTTTTTAATTAAATTGAAAAATGTATAATACTGAAACTTCTTCAACAGAAACAAGATAAAACAAATATAACAATGTTAACAGCTACCACAACTTGGCGTTCCCGTCATGGCTCAGCGGAAACAAATCTGACAAGCATCCATGAGGATGCAGTTTCGATCCCTGGCCTCGCTCAGTGGGTTAAAGATCTAGCGTTGCCATGAGCTGTGTTGCAGGTCGCAGATGCACCTCGTATCCTGGGTTGCTGTGGCTGTGGCCTAGGCTGGCAGCTGCAGCTCCGATTAGACCCCCAGCCTGGGAACCTCCATATGCTTCCGGTGCGGCCCTAATAAAACAAAGCAAAACAAGATCAGTTACCACATCTACGTAATAAGTATAAGGAGAGTCACTAGTCTTTCTACTTTTCTATGTATGAAATTTTATTTTCTTTAATTTTATCTCCACACCCATGGTATAAGGGAAGTTCCCGGGCCAGGGACTGAAACCCAAGCCACAGCTGCAGCAGCGCTGGATCCTTGAACCCACTGAGCCAGGCCAGGGATCAAACCCTCACCGCCTCAGCAACCCAAGCTGCTTCAGTTGGGTTCTTATCCCACTGTGCTAGAGCGGGAACTCCTCTATGTATGAAATCTTAATAATAATAATAGAATTTTATTTTAGAAAGAAGAAAAAACAATATTGAAAGACAAGAGACAGACTTGGAGAAGAAAATTGCTCATACAATAAGAAACAAGAAAAAAAGAAACAAGACTTTAATGTCATCATATATGAAGAGTTTCTGTAAACAAATGCTAAAATGGCAAACAAATAGAAAAACGAACTAAGCATGAGTAAGTACTTCATGGAAGAAATGCAAGTAAATATTTAAATAAATATCGAAGACAGGGGTTCCTGTCATGGCACAGCGGAAACGAATCCAACTAGGAACCATGAGGTTGCAGGTTCAATCCCTGGCATCACTCAGTGGGTTAACGATCCAGCATTGCTGTGAGCTGTGGTGTGGTTTGCAGACGCGGCTCAGACCTGGCATTGCTATGGCTGTGGTGTAGGCCGGCAGCAACAGCTCTGATTTGACTCCTAGACTGAGAACCTCCATATGCCGCAGGTGCAGCCCTAAAAACACAAAAATCAAAAAAAAAAAAATTGAAGACAAATAGAAGAAATGAATATCGTGGACAAAAACTACTGCCTGGCATTTTAGTAAATAATGACTATTGCTGCCATCAAGCCCTCAGCCATTGCAGCCACCCTGACAGTGCACCCTGAGGGGATTCAGGACTGAGAAAAACAGGATACTGTCCCTAGACAGTGAAGGTGCATATCAAAGAAATAATTTCAATGATCCCAGACTCCTGCATCTTCCTATACCAAAGCACCAAAATCATTGAGATGTCTATTTTTTGTGATTAGCAGTAATCCTTTGCTATTCAACCACGTTTTTTTTGTTGTCATGGTTTTCAGCCACACAGGAACTTCCTACACGTTGTGGATTTTTTTTCAGCACAACACCTATATATCCTTGTTCCTCTCTTACCTTTTTGGAGCAGTTCCTCAGAGCTGAGAGACTGTTTCCCAAGATCTAATCCTCAGTAGGTTCCCTGAATAAAACATAATCGAGGAGTTCCCGTCATGGCTCAGGGGAAATGAATCCAACTAGTAACCATGAGGTTGTGGGTTTGATCCCTGGCCTCGCTCAGTGGGTTAAGGATCCGGCGTTACCGTGAGCTGTGGTGTAGCTTGCAGACGCGGCTCGGATCCCGCGTTGCTGTGGCTGTGGCGAAGGCCGGCGGCGACAGCTCCTGTTAGACCCCTAGCCTGGGAACCTCCATATGCCGCCGGTGCGGCTCTCGATAAAAGGCAAAAAAGACAAAAAAAAAAAGAAAGCTGTCCCTCTTCCCACCCCAGGGCCACCGCCTCTGAGAGGCCTTCCAGGACCACTCCCTCCCACCCTTTCTCCACCTGGGTTGGAGGGGGGCTACCTGCCATAAAGTCCCCATAGCACCAGCGCCTCTCCATCTCCCAACCCCACCGAAGGAACATGAGCTCTAGCTTGTCCAGGCTAGCAAACATGGGCGCTCACATATTTCTAAAACAGAAATTCAGCACAACGTCCAGACTGTTTAGAGCTGTGCACTGCAGGCTGCAGCAGTGTAACGTCTTAGCGGTTGTAATTAACTTTAAAAGACTTCAGGAGTTCCTCTGTGGCTCAGTGGGTTAAGGACCTGACGGCCCAGCAACTTCCACATGCTGCAGGCATGGCCAAAGAGAAAAAAGAAAATAAGTAAATAAAAATAAAATACGTCAGTGGACAAGACAGAGCCGCTATTTGCATGTTGGTTTGTGTACCTCCAAAGAAATGACAAACCAGCTTTCTTTTGTCTGCACTTCAACTCAAAAAAACAGTAATATATATATATATATATATATATATATATATATATATATTTTAGGGCTGCACCTTCTGCATATGGAAGTTCCCAGGCTAGGAGTCGAATCAGAGCTGCAGCTGCCAGCCTACACCACAGCCGCAGCAACACAGATCCAAGCTGCATCTGCAACCTGCACCACAGCTCATGGCAACACCAGATCCTTAACCCACTGAGCGAGACCAGGGATCGAACCCACATCCTCATGGATACTAGTCGAGTTCATTACCACTTAGCTATGACGGGAACTGCACAAAATATTTTTTAAATTCCTTTCCTCTGTCTATTCCTGTTCTCCCAGGTCACTTTGCCGGAGGGTGACTCTCAGACTCTATTTTCTCTTCCAGGGAAAGCCACTATTCCTACACATCAGAGAGCACAACCTCCACGAGCAAGTTCAGTTCAGAGAAACCACGAGAAGGAGACCTGAATGCTAGCCCTTTTGGGGTAAATGGTTCTCTAAGCAAATAGACTTGTGGACCAGAGTCAGTCCTCTTTCTCTTTGCAACCCACTGGCCTCTTTCTTTCATTGCTTTTTTCTCAAATACCTGAAAGCTGTGCGCTGGAGAAGTGGCTTTACAAGCCACTGAAGCAAGAATTTTCCAAATCCCCCCATGAGAATCTTTTGCAACTGCAGCCTCACCTCATTCACCGTGGAACGAGATTTAGGATCCTTCGTCTGTTATTTTTTACTTTATTTCCTTCAGTATTTGCAGCTTAATGTCAGATGCCCTGAGCACACTTGGTTACTTCACGGGAATGTAATTCATGTGTTTCAAGCTGTGAAAGCATTCTGGTGACCCTTGTAAGATGCCCCAGGGATCCTGACTGATGCTTGATGCATCAACCTCTAAAAGGTTTGTGGCCCGTTCAGACACAGGCGTGGAATTCTTAGCTGCTCTTGTTTAGGCACCGTGGTAGCGTGGTAGCGTTGTAGCGAGGATAGCCCTCCTCTGGTTTTTCCCATTCTCTTCCCACCGTCTTATATCCTCAGCCCTCTCCTATTTCCTCTCCCTTTTCCATTTACAGGTTTCCTTTATCTTAAAAAAAAAAAAAATTACACACGCACACATATATGTGTATACCCATGCACACAACACAAAGCCCTATATTTCATTTTTTATCTTCTGTCTAGCTCCTCGTCTTTCTTTGCTCCCATCTTGTGGGCCTGGGAAATTGCTAAGACACAAGATGCTAGAATTTGGAAACGGAAGACCCTGAGATGGCGCTGCTGCTGTGCATCCCCAAACATGTCACTCAACCTCTCTGGGCCTGAATTTACTTATCTGCAAATTGTAGCTAACAGGTGATTGTTATGTCTCAGAGTCTTTATGAGGTTCTCATAAGTTAATGACCTTTTTATATTCAACACATAGGAATATAAATATGTCTGAAAGCACTGTGTAAATTACAAGCACAGTGAAATTGTGAGCGCTGCACTCACCAGTTTGTTATCCCTTTCTAATCTGGCCTCTACATCACTGCTGCTCAGCTGAAGGCCCGCTCAGCCATGACCGTGACCAGCACCCACCTCCCTTGAAAATAAGGCCATTGTCAGCCACCACTGCCCCAATTTCCAACAGGGCCCTTAATGTCCCATAGGAAGGAGCGGGGAAATGAATTTCTGGCATATCCACATTACAGACTACTATCCAGCTGAAAAAGAATTAGGAAGCTGTTTTTATTCTGATGTGGAAATATCTCCAGACTCTATTATTAATTGGGAAGTAGAGTCTATGTAGTAAATTACTATTTATGTGGGGGGGGGGAATAGAGGCCAAAGAGAAATGTGTGTGGATGTGTAACTGAGCAGGGCCCCATGGGCTCCTGGGCATGAAAGCCTTTCTGTGTCCCTCATTTCCTGTTCTTAGGAAATGGGCCTCATTCAGCCTCCAGGGCCTTCCCTGAGTTCCTAAGGGTAGGTTCAGACAGCTGCTGATCAGGGAAGGAAGGAAATACAGCGACGAGGGAGAAGTCAAGAAACAGTGGTTCAGCCTTGGGGCGGGATCCTGGTTCCCTCTCAAGGGATACACATAATAACATAGGCATCTTATACACCTAAGAGAAAAAAGATGTATTCCTTGTACTTCTTTTCAAGTGAATACTTTAAAATTGAACACCTTAGAGTCCTTCCTGTCCTTCTCCCTGACTTAATTGCACCCTAAACACAATCACCCATAAGCTAAAGATTAGACGCTCTGAGCACAATTGCCTGTGGGTTAAAGATTATTAGCACATAATGTTTTTCAGGAACTTTCCTCGTTTGTTCTAATCTCTGATCAGTATGCCTTTTTCGCAAGTGCTCTTTTTCTAGGCAATAACCCAGAAAAATACCATCATGATCATGCTGAGATCTCCAGACTCCAGCTTTTTTTTTTTTTTGTATTTTTAGGGCCACACCTGCAGCATATGGAGGTTCCCAGGCTAGGGGTTGAATCAGAGCTGTAGCCGCCAGCCTACCCCAGAGCCACAGCAACGCCAGATCTGCGCCCTACACCACAGCTCATGGCAACGCTGGATCCTTAACGCTGAGCGAGGCCAGGGATAGAACCCACAACCTCATGATTCCTAGTCGGATTCGTATCCGCTACGCCATAAAGGGAACTCCCCAGACTCCAGCTTTGATGACTAAGATTCCCCCAAAGAAAGAAGAGTGCCTGCTTTTCTCAATCCTGATTCCTATCTGAAAAACCTACTTCTCCTTTTTACTATAAAACTCCTTGAAATTCTTTCCAAGGGGGGGTGCACTGTCTTTAAGGTGTTAGCCTGCTGTGACCCCCCCCTACACACACACACACCTTGGCCTGGCAAAGCAATAAAGCTATCTTTTTCTCCTCTACCCAAAACTGTGTCTCTGTGTTTCAATTTGGCACCAACAGACAGAGGCTGAATTTCAGCAACAGATGCATAAAATGTCCTTGGAGACGTGCAGAAGAAACATAACTCTTGCTGCTTCTGTGGAGGAGAGCGGGGCGGCTGGAGACAAAGGCGTCTCCGCTAGCTTTCTAACAAGCCAACCCAAGAATGTCATGGCTGTGATTGTCAGAGGACTGGCCCCTGAAGCTGTCCACATCCTAATCCCTGCAACCTGGGAATATGTCACCTTTTGTGGCAAAAAGGACCCTGCAGATTTAAGTTAAGCATCTTGAAACGGAAAGGCCATCTTCGATGCCCCAGGCAAACCTGATAGAAGCCCAAGGGTCCTTATAAGGGGGAGGCAGGTGTTTCAGAGTCAAGAAGGAGATGTGACAACGGAATCAGAGGTCAGGGTGATGCCATTGCTGGAAGGGCCTGCAGAAAGCATTCCTTGAAAAAGCAAAGAATGGCTTCTTTGCAGAGCCGCCGAAGGAAAGCAGCTCTGCCGACGCCTCGATTTTCCCCACGGACTCATTACGGGCCGGGACCTCCAGAACAAAAGATAATAGAATTGCGTTGTTTTACTCCACTAAGGTTGTGGTGATCTATTACAGCAGCAGGCAGCAGTGGCTTAAACTAACAAACATTGGCTCAGCATCCTGAGGCAACTTCAAGTTCCAGGGGACGATATAGACTCATTTTTCCTGGCTCCTCCCCTCTGAATACAACCAAAAGCCATGGAGAGAATTCAGCAGTCACACAAGAACTCTTAAAGGTGGAAAGAAGGAAGTGAGCTGGCTGAGGATGTCCTGACTTAAGAATAATACACGGTGGGAGTTCCCGTCGTGGCTGAGTGGTTGACGAATCTGACTAAGAACCATGAGGTTGCGGGTTCGATCCCTGGCCTTGCTCAGTGGGTTAAGGATCCAGCGTTGCTGTGAGCTGTGGTGTAGGTTGCAGACGCAGCTCGGATCCCATGTTGCTGTGGCTGTGGCAAAGGCTGGCGGCTACAGCTCTTGTTAGACCCCTAGCCTGGGAACCTCCACATGCCGCGGGTGCAGCTCTAGATAAGGCAAAAAGACAAAAAAAAAAAAAAAGCCAGCCTGCAACCTGAAACCAACAACAGATGACAGACCCCCAAAAAATAGACAAAAAAGAAGGAGAGAGAGAAGAAGAAAGAACAAGAGAAAGCAAATAACCAAGAAAGAAAGAGATGGAAGGAAGGAAAGGAGGAAAGAAGAAAAGTCTTCTCTCCCTGGAGCAGGGACCAGAAAAAGGGAACCATGGCAAGGACTTCAGTGTGGCCGCACCAGACCCAACCCACTCACAGCAGCAGCAGGAATCGAAAATGAGTTTCTAAGTTATCTCCCATTCCACAGTCACAGCCAGCATCGGACAGATGGGCCCAGAGCAGTGGCAACAGCAAAATGCACGTGGGCCAACCAATCCCATGCCCAGCCCCAGCCCCAGCAGCAATGGACCCATCTGCCTACATCAGTGGAACCAGAGAAACCCAGGTACCAAGCTCATCCACTGCCCCACACCAGGTGACAGCAGGCAGGCCACTCCACCTGCACTAGCAGTGCCAGCAGGCTCCAGCCCTCTGTGCGGTGACAGAAGGTGACCCAGTACATCTCCCTGCATCTGCCTAATGATACCCGGCAGCCCAGGAAAGCGCCTTTACCCATCAGCATCCCATGTAAGGATCTAATGGGAGCTTAAGTAGAGCCAGAAGAATAGAGTGGACCGTGACAACATGGCAAGGGCTCGGGAAACTAAACTGTCATTGAAACGATAACGTACAAAAGTAAGCCTTGGAGTTCCTGCTGTGGCAGAGTGGGTTAATGATCCCGCTTGCCTCTGTGGTGTTGCCGGTTCAATCCCACCCCCCACACACACACTTCTTACCCTGCATGGTGGGTTAAAGATCCAGGATTGCTGCACCTGTGGCATAGATTGCAGATGTGGCTCAGATTCGATCCCTGGCCTGGGAACTTCCATATGCCACGGGTGAGGCTCTAGACAAGGCAAAAAGACAAAAAAAAAAAAAAAAAAAAGTCTTCTAACATTGTATGCACAATGTCCAGAATACTATTAAAAAGTCTCTTGTCCAAAAAAAAAGTCACTTATACCAAGAAGCAGAAAAATCACAACTTAAGTGAGTAAAGGTATTCAACTGACATCAATAGTGAGATGAATCAGATGTTGGAATTATCTGGCAATGATTTTAAAGCAGACACCATAGAATGGTTTCAGCAAGTAATTATGAAATCCCTAGAAACATGAAAAAAAATAGAAAACCTCAGCAAAGAAATAGAACTTACAAAAAGAACCAAATGAAAATTATAGAACTGAAAAGTACAACCACTGAAGTAAAAAAAAAAAAACTCATGGGGAGTTCCCATCGTGGCTCAGTGGTTAACGAATCCGACTAAGAACCATGAGGTTGCAGGTTCGATCCCTGGCCTTGCTCAGTGGGTTAAGGATCTGATGATGCCGTGAGCTGTGGTGTAGGTCGCAGACGTGGCTCGGATCCCGCGTTGCTGTGGCTGTGGCGAAGGCCAGCAGCTACAGCTCCTGTTAGACCCCTAGCCTGGGAACCTCCATGTGCCGCGGATGCGGCCCTAGATAAGGCAAAAAGACAAAAAAAAAAAAAAAAGAAAGAAATCAATCATTTCTCTTGATTAAGGAGGCCAAGAATCCTGGTCAGTCACAGAGCCAGGGTGACAGCTTCTTTGTTTTTCTTACAACTGAAACCATATAATTTTTTCTTAATTAAAGTATAGTTGATTTACAATTTCTGCTGTACGATACAGCAAAGCGACCCAGACATACATTTATAGGCATTCTTTTTCTCATATTATCTTCCATCATGTTCTAGCACATAGAACATACTAGCACATACTGTGCTAGACAGTAGGACCTCATTGCTTAACCGTTTTATTTTTTTATTTTTACTTTTAATCATTTTTATTATTATTTTTTTGTCTTTTTGCCTTATCTAGGGCCGCACCCGCGGCATATGAAAGTTCCCAGGCTAGGGGTCTAACAGGAGCTGTAGCCGCCGGCCTTCGCCACAGCCACAGCAACGCGGGATCCGAGCCACGTCTGCGACCTACACCACAGCTCACGGCAATGCCGGATCCTTAATCCACTGAGCAAGGCCAGGGATCGAACCCACAACCTCATGGTTCTTAGTCGGATTCGTTAACCACTGAGCCACGACGGGAACTCCTGCTTAACCGTTTTAAATGTAAGAGTTTGCATGTACTAACCCCAAACTCCCAGTCCCTCCCCCTCCCTCCCCCATCCCCTTGGCGACCACAAGTCTCTTCTCCGCGTCTGTGAGTCTGCTGCCGTTCCGTAGACAGGTTCATTTGTACCATATTTTATATTCCATATGTAAGCGGTAGCATATGGTATTTGTCTTCCTCTTTCTGGCTTACTTCACTTAGTGTGAGAATCTCTAGTTTCATCCGTGGTGCTGCAAAAGGCATTATGAAAGCATATAATTTTAAACCAGGAGCAAGAGTCAAGGAATGGGACATAGAAACATCATAACAGAAGAAAAGAGTCCCATGGTCGGCATCAAAGGCGACAACACTGCCATGAACAAGCAGGATATCCAGCGAGGCTCATATAACTCCGTTTCCGTTTGCAAAATGAGGACATTAGCAAAGCTCCAAGTCCCCTCAGTCTCAAATGGTCCATGACAAATCTCCGTGAGGGTGGATTCAGGAAACTGATTTTCAGATTGATTGAGTGCTGTGTTGTGACTGCATGGAGAATTAAACTACTCCTCATAACAATTCATTTCCTGACTTTGGCCTATCAGCTAGGGTTTATTAAGGACCATTTACTCTACAGGAAATAGAGAGACACAGAAGTGGTACCTCAAGGATCCTTGGCCTCAAGGCATTTATTATATAATCAGTTTATTATAATTATGCAATAAAAGCTCATCAAGCTTGTGATCTAGCAAATTACTGTGTTTGCCTAAGACTTGTGTAAAATAAAGTTACGTATGTTATATAAGCTATTTGAGCTATGTATTGTGTGTCATTTCTCTAGCATTTTATTTGAAATACATACATATTATACATATATACTTATGTGTACGTATAAATATGTGCACTGAAAATATATGGATTTTAAAATATCTCCATTGGAGTTCCCATCATGGCTCAGTGGTTAACGAATCCAACTAGGAACCATGAGGTTGCGGGTTCGATCCCTGGCCTTGCTCAGGGGGTTAAAGATCCAGCACTGCCGTGAGCTGTGGTGTAGGTTGCAGACGCGGCTTGGATCCTGTGTTGCTGTGGCTGTGGCGTTGGCGTTGGCCAGCAGCTGTAGCTCCAATTAGACCCCTAGCCTGGGAACCTCCACATGCCGCGAGTGCAGCCCTAAAATGACAAAAGACCAAAAAAAAAAAAAATTAAAATATCTCCATTAACAGGCTGGATGTTTTAAAACTTTTTAATCAATTAAATTATGTAGATTTTCAAACTTTCACAAAATAAAGAGAATTGTGCTATGTGCCCATTGCCTAATTTCAGCAGTCATCAGCTTTCTGTGGTTCTTTTTCACCTGTCTCTATCTATCCCACCCCTCTTTGCGTGTGAGTTAAAGCACTTCATCTTAAGCTCTCAGTGGTGAAGAACCCTTCCATTTAATTTCCCATCTGTCATGGACCAGTGCCCGCAGCTCCTGCTCATGTCATGTGCAGTTCGCCAGGCAAGTTCAACAATAACCGAACCGGGCTCTACCCTGGTCCGCGAGACATGTTCACTCATCATGGCTTGGATGCCATGACAATGCGAAGTGTTATAACAATCTGTAAACACTCATTGCCAATGTCTGCACTTAACACTAACGAACAACACACAATTTGCAAACTGGCGTTGATCTGCAGACCAACTTTGAGTAGTACTGTGCTGAGTATTTTAAAGCAAATCCAAGACATTGTTTTCTTTCATCCATAAATTCAGCGCGTATCTCTAATGGATGAAGACTTGGGGGCGGGGGACATGACAATAACATTAATGCCCCCAAGATAATCATCAATATCTTCTGAATACCCTCTAATACTCAGCCCATGTTTTCACAGTTTTATTTGAATCAAGATTTAAAGGATCTACCATCGTTTTGGTTGACATCCTTCAAGCCTCTTTCAATATGTAAGAGTCTCCCTGTCCTTCAAAAACTGCTTTGAACCATTCTCCAAATAGGTTTGTTTACCATTAACTACAAAAGTTTCCCTGACCAGTAATGTTTTGATTGGGTTTTCTCTGAATTTTTTATAGGGTGACCACGGGAAGGGCTTAAAAACAGATCACTTCTATTCTCTCTACCAAGCCTCATGACCTGTGCACACTATGGCCACCTTCCCAAGTCCCCAGACTGTTTTCATGACTACAAAACTATTCAGATTCCTGAGTACAGGAAAGTGCTAATCACTCTCCCTGTTTTATCATCTCGGATGCTTTGTGTCCGGATGCTTTGTGTCCAGCGGGACCATTCGTAGAGCAGACGCCTGGAGCATCGTTAGATGAACCGTGGATTTCCTCGGCCTTGACATGCCCCAGACAACTTTTACCAGATACAGTCACCTCTTTGGGGACATATGCATACATAGAGACTTGAGATATCCTTTGATTATTTGATTTGAACCAGATCCACCTGTGGGCTTCAATAAAGTCATGCCTCTCCCCTCCACCAAAAAAAAAAAAAACCTTCTCCTTACCACTAAGGATGCAGAAGCTCAAGTAGTTTTGAGTGTTTGCTGTCCAACACTTTAAGGAGAGTCACAGTCTTAGAACGGGAAAGGAAACTTAACAATTATGCAGTCAAGCCCTCTTCAGGGAAGGAGGTAAAGCCCCCTTGACCAGTTATGTAGATATCAAGTTGCTCCTGGACCCAAGCTATGCCTCTGAGCTACCGAAGAGACTCTGCGCACCAGGAGATATCACTTTCTGTGCCCGCTCAGGGCTCTGGATTGCACATAACAGAAGTAGGCTCTGGCTGCCTCCAAAGGATGATGAGTGCCTAACAGAACTGACCAGAAGGCTGAATAACCAGGTTTTAAAACAGACAGGATCTGGGAGACGGCGGGCCGTCGGAAAACAGCTGAGGTCGTGCTGCAGAGACAGTCTGACTTGAATGTCCCAGCTCTGGCCCTGCTGTCACTCTGGCTGCTGGACATCAGCACAGCAGAGGCCAGGAGCCGAGGTGCCTCTGCTGCCCTGGAATTCTAAGCTGTGCCTGAGTCTAAATTGAAAATTCTGGGTGGGAACGTCTGACTTGCTGAGCCTGGGTTGTATGACTGTCCCCTGGCAGCTGAGAGTCAGGAAAAGGCCACATGGCTTGGTTCCCTTCTACAGCGGGAAGTGAGCCTTCTTCCTGCCATGACCCACGTCACAGGCAAAGGGCCTTAGGATGCTAATCATCTTCCCACGATGGCAGGTGCCCACTCCCCGGCTGAACTTCTGTTCGTGTATAGACACAGACAATGGTAGTTATTTTGCTTCTAGGAAACACGGAGATATTTCCTACCATCTTCAAAAGTGGATTCCATCCCCAGACAAACAGCACTATCCTAAGTGCTGTTTTTGCAAAGGCTGTAACCCATTGAAGTGGAAACAGTGTCTTCTGTGTCCTAATGGTTCAGTGCTTGTCTCCTGGACTGATTTCTGCGTGATGGTGGTGGGGAGGGACCAAAGATCAGTCTGTCCACCTGACTTTCTCACAGATGTTCAGTGTGAGCCCAGTGGCTTCCAAGGGCATGAAAACTACAAGGATTCCCTTAGCGATTGGACTTGCACTTGAAATTATTTCATGTTGCTCCATATCAAAATCACATTGGGGCAGAGAGGAGCTGGAATGAAGGAGATTTGTTGAGGCAACAGCTAGGGTTCTGTCACTGCCCCCTCAGTGTTTTTCTTTCTTTTTTCTTTTTTTTTTGTCTTTTTGCCTTATTTGGGCCACACCCACAGCATATGGAGGTTCCCAGGCTAGGGGTCTAACAGAAGCTGTAGCCGCCGGGCTACACCACAGCCACAGCAACGCGGGATCCGAGCCGCATCTGCAACCTACACCACAGCTCACGGCAACGCCGGATCCTTAACCCACTAAGCAAGGCCAGGGATCGAACCCGCAACCTCATGGTTCCTAATCGGATTCGTTAACCACTGAGCCATGACGGCAACTCCCCCCTCAGTGTATTTCTGATGGCTCTCAGAGTCTATGAAGGGAGGAGGTATTGTGTGGTTAAGTAACATGAAACCAGAGCTGCCAACTGTTCCCAAAGGCACAGAATTTTTTTGTTACCAGGAAAAGATGACCTTGAGTTTTCTGGGCTAAGGTACAAGTGTTTTGGAGTGCCTGTCCTCTCTGCTTTTTGATTGCCCTAATGGATTACAAGATAGAAAATAATGAGCCAGAGGGACCTTCAGAGCTTCTGTCCACTGCCTGTGTGTCTTACTTTAGGTTCTTGCAGAAGCAGACTCTGAGGCAGAAATTTAAATGTAAGTAGTTTATTCAAGTAAGGGAGTGGAGAACTGAGACGGGAGAGAAAGAAGCCAATAGAAGGTGCATTTTTTTTTTTTTTTTTCTGGCTACAACTATAGCACGCGGAAGTTCCCGGGCCAGGGATCAACCTCTTCCACAGCAGTGACAACAGTGGATCCTTAACCCGTCAAGCCACCAGCAACTCCCAGGAGGTGCATTCTTAACGAAGTTGCTACTATGGTCACTAGAATTTGACCTTTTTGGGGAAACTGGGGGACCAGTGCAGTTGTCCTGCACAAGGAGTTAGGGAACTGGGGTATAAAAGCAACATTTCCTGGAGTTCCCATAGTGGCACAGCAGAAACGAATCTGACTAGGAACCATGAGGTTGTGGGTTCGATCCGTGGCCTTGCTCAGTGGGTTAAAGATCTGGCATTGCCGTGAGCTGAGGTGTAGGTCGCAGACATGGTTCAGGATCTGGCATTGCTGTGGCTGTGGCATAGGCCAGCAGCTGTAGCCCTGATTAGACCCCTAGCCTGGGAACCTCCATATGCTGCAGGTGCGGTCCTAAAAAGAAAGAAAGAAAGAAAGAAAAAGCAACATTTCCCAGTCTTTGGTCAAAAGCTGAAGCTAGGAAGGCACTAAATCTCCAGCGATTCTGGCTTGCTCTGTGTCTGGGCAGAGCAGACCCAAACCACCAGACAAAGCCTAGGTAAAGAGGCAGATGCTGGCAGCTGGCAGTCAGGCTGGTGTGTACAGAATGACAGGGCCCAGGATGATACGGATGGGGTATCCTGAGCCCTTGCTGCACAGTGTTCTCTCATTCTCCAGACCTATGGACAAACTTTCTCTTCCCCAGCCCTTCAAGGCCCAGAGTAAATCTTTCCAGAACTAACCAGGAGCTCTACGTCCTTTGCCTCCCCCAACTGAATTTCTAATCTGCACAGGTTGCATATTTCAGTATTTATTGCTCAGTAGCTCTTCTCTCCAGAGTTACGAGGTCATTCTGTGCTGCAAACGTCTTTCAGCCCTGCCTGCTAACATGCTAGCGGCTCGGACCCTGACCACAGCCTTGGAATAACTGAATAAACCTCACTAGCTGAATGACTCCCACTTCCATCCATTCAACCAGCGTTCCAGATACTTGGAAACTCTGCTTCAGACAGGTCCTTATTTGGGAGAGATTTTCAATTTGCTAAACGTAATGAGTTTGGGGGTATGGAGACGAAGCAGGAGGTAGATGGGGCCCTGGACTGAGAATAGCTGGGACTTGTTAGGCCAAGTAAATCCGGCCTTGTTTCTCTTTGACACGTCAAGGAAAAAAGTTAATTGCTGGAGCTGAGCTCTGCTGGGGTGGAAAGAGAAGATGACCACTTCAATCACTCCTGGGGTCAAGGAGATCTCCCCAGTTACACATGCACAGTAAGACTCTTAGGGGGTCATAAAAGGAGGAGGCGCCAGGCCATAATAAGTCCCGATACCATCCCAGCCCCCTTTGCTCTGGAATCTTTGCCAATAGATGGGCACACATATCGGGGAGGGGCCTGTGAGAAATAAAACAAGATAATCGGCTAAAGGTAAGCAAAGACCCGGAAGAACTGTCTTATGTAAATGATTTAAATCACCTCGGGGGGCTCCCACCCCTGGGGGGGGGCTCCCACCCCCGCCCTCTTCTTTAGGGTGTGCATTGCTTTTTTGCTTCTGACTTAAAACCACTTCTCTGTGTGCCCTCCCACACGTTGTACCGTGTCTCTAACAATAAACTTTATACCCGTTTTCCCAGTCTTTGCCTCCTTGAAACATTCTTGCTTTTAACAGGGGACAAGAATCAGGACACTTCTGCTTCCAGCCCCCTAGCCAGTCTGGTGGCTAGGGTTCCTGGTTTTCAACCAGGCTGCCCAGGTTCAGTTCCTGAGCAGACAATTAAGATCTCACGCCAAGCCATCACGCACTGCTGTCTCTCCGAGATCAGAGAGAGTTGTGATCTCGATGCAATAGAGGATTTCTCATCTCCAAAGGAAAAGGTCAGATTTCTTTAGGACTGTGGATGGCCTCAGCACAAACCGTGAGTCAGTCAGCTGTGAGCTGGCAACTTGATGAGGTCTGAGCAGAAAGGCTGGGACCTGGTGAGAGCTGAAACACTGACTCAGTTGTCTGGTGTCTGAATATCCTACCAAGATTCACCGAAAGAGTTTGAAAGGCCATCTGATCTTATATTAAGGAAGGGATAGCTTGAAGTCTGATGTCTTTCCAGTTTCGATCATTTTTTTTTCTTTCACCCTGATTATTAGCCTTTGCTAGAGACTGGGAGATCTCAGAATCCACTGGATCTATTGAAAAGGATCTTAAGAGATCCTCAAGCAAGCTTCTCTGCCTTCAGGCGATACTACACTGAACCAATTCTGACAGGAAGCTGCTTAGTCAGGGTCTGAAAACTCTCCCGAAAGAGAGGTCGGAGAAATGCCACGGCCTCCGTGCTCTCAGTGTTTCTCCTTAACAAGCTCTGCTTTGCATTTCAGCTCCAGAATCTTAACAAATGTGCTGGTGACTTCCTAGACACCACAAGGATTTGTTCTACAGAGCATCCCAAGGGACCTATGACTAGCCTGAGTAAGGCGATAGTATTCAATTCCATAAAGTCCAAAGCAGCTTTTCAGGAATTTAGTCTTCTAGGAAATCAATTAAAAGTGTATTGAGGGCTGGCTTTGAAATGCATCAATAAGTAAGAAGGAGTCACGGATGGATAAATGGTGGATAGATGGCTAGATATAGATAAGCAAGCAGAGCAAATGCTAATGGTAAAATCTAGGTTGTGGGTATACGTCTTTTTTATTTTTTTGGTTATACATGTCTTTATTTGTAAATTTATATCAAGTTTTCTGCATATTTGCAATTTTTCATAACAAAATGTTGGGGAAATCTATGCAGGATATTTTTAAGTGTATTAAATGTCTACCCACATATATTTATTTATAACCTGTAGGGTTTTTTGGATTTTTTTTTTTTGGTCTTTTTGCCTTATCTAGAGCTGCACCCGCGGCATGTGGAGGTTCCCAGGCTACGGGTCTAACAGGAGCTGTAGCTGCCGGCCTTCGCCACAGCCACAGCAATGCGGGATCCGAGCCGCGTCTGCAACCTACACCACAGCTCACAGCAACGCCGGATCCTTAACCCACTGAGTAAGGCCAGGGATCGAACCCACAACCTCATGGTTCCTAATCAGATTCGTTAACCACTGAGCCACGACGGGAACTCCCTAACCTGGAGTTTTAAATTATCACAAATTTTCTTGAACATAACCTCCTTTCTTCACAGAAAGCATATCTGAAATATCAGAGAGAACTTTATTAGCTCTTAAGTGGCAGCACTACTTAATCAACAGGTCATTACTGAACACCTCCAAATTGCTCGGGGTGATATGAATATATACAACTTTCAAAGAACTTAAATTCTAGTTGGGAAATTTATTTCTGTATTGATCTATCTAGCTATCTATCACATCACCTATACCTAATCTATGTTATCCTCATCATTTTATTTTATTCTTTTGCTTTTTGGGCATCACCTGCGGCATATGGAAGTTTCCAAGCTAGGGGTCTAGTTGGAGCTTCAGCTGCCAGCCTACACCACAGCCACAGCAACAAGGAACTGGAGATGCATCTGCGACCTACACCACAGCTCACGGCAACGCCAGATCCTTAACCCACCCAGCAAGGCCAGGGATTGAACCTGCATCCTCATAGATCCCACTTGGGTTTGTTAACCACTGAGCCAAGATGGGAACTCCCATATCTGCCTCATTAACATTTACATTTTTCTGCCCAAATGAAAAAATTTATAT
>PVHT021183554.1:1496436-1522336 GCA_004024745.2 Catagonus wagneri
TTCTGTGGAGTTCACGTGGCCCAGGGAAAAACTCTGGACATGCAGATGCTCCAGCCACTGTCCTCTCTCCCCAGCTAGGCATGGAGGCTGCTCCAGCTGACCACCGGCCTATCAATATCCACGTCTTAGTTTCTCTCCAGTATGAACAAATAAGTGCATTTGTTCATCTAGTGCCTCCAATTTTCTGCAAACTCCAAACCAAGGAGGAACATTCCATGTTCTGTCACACCCGAATGATGGTAGCTCTATCTCTTGACATCTTTTGAGAAATGTTAATTTTTATTAATTGTTTTATTAGCAATTTTTATTGAATGTTAATTTTTATTATTGCTTGTATCTACATGCAAGCTATATGGAGTTACATTACTCATAATTTAGTGGGTTAAAAAATAGTTTCTATCTTCACTTAAGATAGGTTTGTGGGGGAGTTCCCGTTGTGGCTCAGCGGAAACGAATCTGACTAGGAACCATGAGGTTGCGGGTTCGATCTCTGGCCTTGCTCAGTGGGTTAAGGATCCAGCATTGCTGTGAGCTGTGGTGCAGGTTGCAGACGCGGCTTGGATCCCGCGTTGCTGTGGCTGTGGCGAAGGCCGGCAGCTATAACTCCGATTAGACCCCTAGCTAGGCAACCTCCATATGCTGTGGGTGCGGCCCTGAAACAAAAAAGACAAAAGACAAAAAGAAAAAGAAAAAAGATAGGTTTGTAGGGAGTTCCTGTCGTGGGCTCAGCAGAAACGAATATGACTAGCATCCATGAGGATGCAGGTTTGATCCCTGGCCTTGCTCAATGGGTTACGGATTCAGTGTTGCTACGAGCTGTGGTGTAGGTTACAGATACGGCTCAGATCCTAAGTTGCTGTGGTGTAGGCCAAAAGCTACAGCTCCAATTTGAGCCCTAGCCTGGGAACTTCCATATGCCATGGGTGTGGCCCCAAAAAGAACAACAAAAAAAAAAGAGAGTTTGTGATTTCTTAATCATGTCAAAGTGCATTAAGAACCTAACCTGGAGTTCCCGTCGTGGTTCAGTGGTTAATGAATCTGACTAGGAACCGTGAGGTTGTGGGTTCGATCCCTGGCCTCGCTCAGTGGGTTAAGGATCCGGCGTTGCTGTGAGCTGTGGTGTAGGTTGCAGACGCGGCTCAAATCCCACATTGCTGTGGCTGTGTCGTAGGCCGGTGGCTACAGCTCCGATTAGACCCCTAGCCTGGGAACCTCCATATGCCACAAGTGCGGCCCTAGAAAAGGCAAAAAGACACACACACACACACACACACACACACACACAAGAATCTGACCTCACATAAGAAACTAGGTACTAAATGTGTTGTAGGATCAAAGTACCTAAGGAAAACTATTTATTGGCATGCTGTTCTTTATTAGGAAAAAATCTTAAAATCACAAGAGATAAATGTTTGTCTTATTGGCCACAAACACAGGGAATTCTGTGGATGTACATTTGCAGGGCAGCAGTTTCCATGGTAATGTCATTTTCCCAGCATGCCACGCTCTCTCACCCTGCTCTGTAGACCTGGAGTCCATCCTACACGCCTCCCATCTTTATTCTCTGGCCAGTGAACTCTGCTAGAGCAGACGGAAGAGTGTCTTTCCTTTTGCCATTAATGTTAGGATTGACGCTGTAACCTTCTGTATGTAGCTCATGGAATACAGATCTTACACAGTAAGCACTTACATATGCAAATTAATTGAATTAAAAATTTTGAGAGAAAAATCTAAATTCAGAACCTGTACCGCTAGGTGGTTTGGATCTATATGCTATTCGCCTGTCTGTTTGCTTTACGATTCCTTCCTCCCTTCTGTGTTGCTAGAAAGACTGGCCTCTGCAAACTCTATTTCACAGTTTTCCCTGTCAGTCATTCCCAGTTATGTTCAGCCACTGACAGGTACTGGCACTGCAAGGCGGCGTTTCTCCCCCTTTCTCTTCTTGAGCACAGGAAGATGCATCTCCAGCAGTGGCTGCCTCTCTTCTGTGATTCCAGATCCCACCTTGACAGCCCTTCCTCCATGGCCCCATGTGCTTTTTAGCCTGTAAAGGTTCCCACTCCTACCAGGTGATCCACGTTTCTGGGGTCCAGCAAGGACACACCCTTTCCTTATCTTTCCATTCCCTAGGAGCATAGCAGCTGCCTGCAATTACCAGTTTCTGGGTTTCCTCTTCTTCCCCTATTTGCTGTTCAGCTTTTCTAGTCCCCGGGTGCTACTCCCTGTATTAAATTCCTTCTAGTAGTTTCATTTTCCTGGCTGGATCCTTGACTGATAACTTGTTTCAGGAGCCATATAAAAAACTTTTTTCCCTAAATTCCGGTTCCTAAGGAAGATATGTTTTCCTCCTTAATTCTTCTTTGAGCGCATTCCTGAGAAATGCTCTTCTCGATGGCTTCTTTTCTTTGCCTATGATAATAATATTTTGTACAGCTTGAGACAGTTATACCCAGAACACTATCAGCAATTGAAAGGCTAAGTCTGCCTGCTATTGTAATGTTGTCAGCTGTTACCAAATTGATGTCTAGATTTGATGCAATTCCTATCAAAATCCTAACAGATATTTTTCATGAAAATTGAAAACTGATTCTAAAATTAATATGACAATGCAAAGGGCCAAGCATAACCAATACCTCCCTAAAGAAAAACAAAGTGTTAAGACCTTTTCCACAGATATCAAGCCCTATTAAGAAGCTATGGTGTAGGGAAAGTGTGGGATTGCTCCAATGAATAAACAAAGAGTATAGAGGAGTCCAGAAACATACCCATGCGTATATGAACTCCAGGGTTTTTCAAAGTTCAACTACAGAGCAGGTGGGAAATATGACCACTTCAATAAAAAAAACTCTCAGAACAATTAGCTGGTGATATGTTTGTTTGTTTGTTTTAAAGGTAACTGTATACCTATCTGATACCGTGTTTATACTAAAGCCTTGGTTCCGAAGGAAAATGTTGGATTTCTTCCATCATTCTGCTTTCGGAGAATTCCCGAGAAATCCTCCTCCCAAAAGCTTTTTTTTTTTTTTGAGATATAAATGTCAAGGACAAAATAATTTTTAAAACTGTAAGATAGTGAGAAAAAAGAAAATCTGAATATAGGAACTGGCTGTCTGCCAACTGCCAACAATGAAAGACAGAGCCTCAAACACATTTCTAGATATGGAGGCGGGGGTGGGGGTGGGGGTGGGGGAATGGGAGAGAGATGAGAAACAAGTCTGGGCAAGCCAGACAGGACCTTGGACTTTTCCTCCCTACTCAGATTTGAACTACATCCCCTCACCCGTCCATCCATTCTTCTGCCTCATTCCGTACCCTTGGTCCAGACCCTGAGCACCTAGGCGACTGAACTGGCGTAAATTTCCTCCTCCTTGCGCCGCCACCCCCGGGGCTGCCTCATGACGTCAGGGCTGAGCAAGGGGGCGCAGCCTCCTGGGTGCCCGCCCCTCCCCGCCCTGCGGCCCAGGCTTGCCCTTTAAAAGAGCGAGCCCTGCGCCAACCGCGCCACACCGCGGGAACCAGGACACACAGGGCGGCTTTCCCTTAGTGTCTTCATCTTGCCTTCCGTCCACGACTCACTCACCACTCAGCAGCTATCCTCTTCTCCGCGCAGATTCGGGCGAGCCGGGCCATGCAGCCGGCGGTGCTTCTAGGCTTCCTGGGAGCTACGGTGGTGGCCGGTGAGTGGGCGCGGCTGGCAGTTCAGCACCGTGGACAGCGCCGGCCTCTGTCTCCAGGCTGCTCTGGGCATCTTGGCAGACGTGTGGTGGGAGAGAGGGAGGATTGAGTGAAAGGCTCATACATCTTGCTTGAGGTTCTTAATTTCTTCTTCCCTGGGTCTTTCCCCTCAACTCCCCGCTCCCTCATCTGACTTGGAAAAAGCCAAAGGACCTCCTAGTCCAACCAAAAAAGTCTCAATTTTTTCATATCTTTCTATCTTAGAGATAGAAAGAAAACGTGGCAGCAGCCCCAAGGAAACCCCATATTTTGTGCTCACTTCTGAAACGCTACATTCTCTCTTTCTGTTTAGAGAGATGCTGTTATAGCCTTATTCTGTATCTGTAATTAAGTATTGGTTTGACTTTTAAAAGTCAGATGACCACGGAGAGACAGGAGTACATGTATTATATTAGTTGGCACCTGTATACTTTCTTTGATCATCATCATCATTTTTATTAAAACACGGTGAGATAAAAGTTAGTTTCTTATGTGTATATGTATTTAAGATATACGATATCTTTTAAGCATTCATATGTAATTTATGTGTATTCGTGTTCAGGCATGTGTATACATTGGTTTAATGTAATATTTTCCTGTATTTTGTATTTCTGTCAATGAGGAGAGAGATTAAGAGATTTCACTCAATTTTAAGTTATAAATGGAAACTACAATAGATGTTTTTACTTTTGTACTCCAGAAAAATAAGGAGTATAAAATAACCACTAAAATGTTGTTGGAGTGGTTTAAAAAATCATTTTTTGGCAATTTGGGAGGATGAAATTTCAAGTAGTAGATTTTTGACAGTGTCTCTCTATGTGTGGAAAACTGTGGGATTAATCTTTCAAACTATCCTTTATTTCAAAGAAATGGTTTTTGGAGATTGGGGGAAAAAAGTGGTGTGTGTGTGTGTGTGTGTGTGTGTGTGTGTGTGTGTGTTGAAGTAAAAGTCATGAGTATTGAGATCACTGAGAAGTAAATATGCCATCATCAGATTAAACTGTATGTTTTCTGTAGCTGTTTTAGTGACCGCATAAAATATCATTCTTTTCTGAGACTGAAATTCCTAATTAGGACTGAGGTATCGCCATCCATGAATCTGGAGATTTTATTAACAGAAATTACTGGATCCCAAATGTAAAAGCAAAATGAAAGCCACTGGGATTTATTTTGTTGCAAGCTACTTACATTCAGAATTTTCTAAAATTGTCACTCTTACAAATTGCCTATAAATGTTTTCAGTTTGATTAAAGAAAAACAAATGAATATTTAGAGTCCTTTCTGGTCAAAAATATGTTCAGAAAGGAATTGCTCAAAAGGCTAGATCTATGCTCTCCTTCGGGTTATAGACCACAAAAACAGAGACATTTAATTATGGTGGTAAAACAATTACAGCTCTTATGCAAGAAAATATTTTTAAGAAGGGTTTATCTTTTAATATCAGCTAAAATCAAGGCATTACATTCTTTAAAAAAAATTATCATGCTATAATTCACACACCATAAAATCCACATGTTAAAGTGAATAATTCAGTGACTTTTTAGTATATTCACAGATTGTATAACCATTATCAAATTTCTTAATCCCCCAGAAAGAAACTCCTTGCCCACTGCAGTCATTCCCCATTTCCACCTCCCTCAGATGCTTGGAAATGACACATGGTAGCCTTCAAGCTGAGTTTGTTATTTAGCAAAATCACAGGAAACCTGCAGAAACCATCTGGTTCATTTCCTACCCTTAAGAGCTTCTGGAGGGAGATCTCCACCTTTCCACAGTAGTTACTGTGCACTCTAAAAACTAATACGAGTGAAGTAGCTACATGATAATTGTATTATACTAGGGTAAAATGGTTTCTACATTCAAAATAGCTTGTGTAACATATTTTATAGCTGTATTTTCCTTCTGGGATCAAAACTTAATTTGATAGTCTTATGGCATATTAAGACTTTGGAAGTTATCCTCAGACTTATCATATGATATTATGATATTACTTGAAATATGTTCTACCATTTCACTACTTCACTTTTATCATAATCATCGGGTTTTCTTTTGTGCCCCTTGAATCTTACCTTATACAAAGAAATAACTGCTTTAGGGGTATCAACATATCTTTGGTTATTACTTTGCTGTCACAGATTCTATTGGAAAAAATATAGTGGCACTTAAATGTCTCACTAGATGTGTAATGTTTTCATAAGAAGACCTTGGTTCCTTTTCATCCAAAAGATGTCTGAAGAATCTCAATCAGGGAAAGAGGACTGTTCCATAAAAACAAACATGAGCTAGAAATTGTGTAGAGCCACAAAAGAAAAATATTCCTCCCCCCTCAAATCGGATGACTGCTAATACTTTAGCAATATCAATATTAGCTCTTTAGTTAGTATACATTTGCAAAACAAAGACAAAAGTCATTAGCAAGAAAAAAGTTATTAGCAAGAAACTGCATTACCAAAGTATCCATGAGGATTCGGGTTGGATCCCTGGCCTCACTCAGCAGGTTAAGGATCCAGTGCTACGGTGTAGGTCAAAAATGGCGTTCAGATCTGCCATTTCAATGGCTGTGGCATAAGCTGGCAGCCATAGCCAAGAGAGCGGCCCTGAAAAGAAAGAAAAGCAAAAAAAAAAGTAAGTGCCAAAGTGGGAATGTTCTCAAATAACAGCCATTTGGAGGATAAAATAATGGCCAAGCATACCGAACCCTGGGCGCCAAAGGTGCCCATCTGGATCTTGCCTGAACTACATTTCAGACAGATCATGAGGTATACCTTGTTAGCCACCTCTCAGATATTTTACCGATGACTTTGACCTGCTGCTTAGCTTTGGGACTCTTGAAACAGTTGAAGTAGCTTCCAGACTATGCTTGGGAGAAGGAAAATTCAGTAAGGTGAGTTTTATTTCTAGGCTGAGCCCTATGACATGTAATTGATTGGGAGGACAGAGTTAAAGAGACTTGGGGAGCAAATATTTGGGGAGGAAATGTTAGCAATAAACTGCCTTTGAGCAGCTTCCATCTCTGATGTCCGAGAGTTTTGATCGTGCTCCCATCAGCTCATTGCTTGTCTCAGGGACCTAGAAGAACTTTGTTCACTGAGCTTCTCCAGCCATAATAGCAGCTTCAACTCCAGGGAATGTCAGGAGAACTGTGGAGATGGGCCTGTCTGTAAACACTTTGAATTTATCCAATAGTAAGGGCTTAGACAGAAGAAAGTGAAAGATAAAGGAATCAAAGCAGCTTTGAAAGAGGAAAATAAAAAAGGCACTGTAAAATTTTAAACATCTGAAGCATTTTCCTAAGGAGACAAAGGCACTTCAACCACTGATTGAATATAAGCCGAGTCTCATGAAATTTAATTTAAATAAATTAAAATTTATCATTTTGCAATATCCTCACAAACCATCTGTTGAACACCTGTTTGCATGTGGTATTATGGACTTGATGCACTGCTGGAAAAACTAGATCCCTCCCATATCCTGCACAGGGCTGCAGACGACTTGCAGGAAGAGAAACAACACTGCCACAAACACACATGCACCTTGTCCAGGAAAAGGCCTGGGAGTAAAACAAGGTAATTAATTACACAAGATAATCATAACCATGCAGAGTTCCCATCATGGCACAGTGGAAGCGAATCCAACCAGGAACCATGAGGCTGTGGGTTCGATCCCTGGCCTCGCTCAGTGGGTTAAGGATCCAGCATTGCCTTGAGCTCTGGTATAGGTCACAGACGTGGCTTGGATCTGGCATTGCTGTGGCTGTGGCAAAGGCCGGAAACAACAGCTCCGATTCGATCCCTGGCCTGGGAACCTCCATATGCCGTAGGTGCGGCCCTAAAAAAGACAAAAAAGCCAAAAAAAAAATCATAACCATGCTTTTGGATAGGAAGTGAGTTCCAGGGAAAATATTTCCTTGGGGACAGGAAAAGGTGGAAGGAGTCACAGATCTTTACCTGTTTTGGGTAGGCAGAGGGTTGATCCTTACCCTGGTTTCCTTTCAACTAGGTTTGTTTTAAACCTTTTATTGACACAATATACATAGAGAACACTGTGTACAACTTACTGGTTTTTTCACTCATTGCACACACCTTTGTAATCAGCACCCAGATCAAGAAACAAAGCATTGCCAGCATCCCAGAAACTCCCCTTGTCTGGATTTGATTTATATTGGATGTAAGATAGCATTCATTTCCAAATTATGTCTGTAACGTTGCTAGGAGAAACAGCTCTGTGTGTGTGCATGTGTGTGCACATGTGTGTGTGTGTGTGTGTGTGTGTGTGTGTGTGTGTGTGTGTACACATATAACTGGGGCAATTCTGGTCCCCAGGGCAGCCATCCTCGACTGTCTCCACTCTGCTCAGCTCTGACTCTGCCCCTTTCTCCAAGTAACATGCTCCAGGTGGGGTGATTTTGTGAGTTGGGAGACACACAGCTTCCAAAAATCAACTCATTTCCCATTCTTTTTCTCCTTCAAAGCAGTCAGTTCTCTGCCGGTGGACCCCAGGAACCACAATGAAGAAATGGTAAGCTGAAATGGAAGTCTGGAATCTAGATTTACACCTGGACCCTAGAGCTCCTACCCCTTATCATACCAAACTAAGCAAGCCAAAGATAAAGCAAAACATACAACAGCAAAAACCCAGGCTTACGAAGCCAGGTTTTTAGCCACGAGGAAATGGGAGCAAGGGATGTCCCTCCTGCCTCGGGCTCTTCCCCCCCTGCTCAGATGTTTAGTGCCTCCGAGGAGAGCTGTCATCACACCGTTTCCCATCTCCCTGTTCAGAAGTGGACATTTGTTTCTCTGTGTAGTCTTGACCTTCTTGCATTGCTCCGTGGGGAGGCCTGGGAGGTTTCATTCCCGACCCAAGGATTATGCATCAGTAGAGGTCCCATAGCCAAGTCTCCCTTGGTGGCAGCTCTGAGATGAGGAGTCCAGCATCCCAGTGAGAACAGCTTTGTCACCCCCCTTCTGGGTTTCCGCCAGGTGGCTCACTGCATCATCGAGGTCCTTTCAAATGCCCTGTCGAAGTCCAATGCTCCACCCATCACCCCTGAGTGCAGACAAGTCCTGAAGAAAGGTAAGTATCTTCCACTGTAGGAGGTCTTTTGTCCCTTGAGTGGTCCTTTCTCCTGCTCCCTCCATGTCACCTTCCTCTTTGCCTCCTCATGAACAGAGAGCATGATGCAGTGGGAACAGTACTTACTAGATCAGCAAATGATCGAAGATATGGCTTCTAGTTCCTTCTCTGCCACTTACTAGCGGACCAGTATCCATGAGGATTCGTGTGCGATCTCTGGTCTCGTTCAGTTGGTTAAGGATCTGGTATTGCCACAAGCTGCAGCGTAGGTTGCAGATGCAGCTTGGATCCGGTATTGCTATGGCTGTGGTATAGGCTGGCAGCTGCAACTCCAATTAGACCCCTAGCCTAGGAACTTCCCCGTGCTGCAAGTGTGGCCCTAAAAGAGAAAAAGAAAAGAAAAAAAATCCCGCATTGCAAGATAATACGCTCTTGCTATTGCTGCACGTGAGGCCCCATTCATAAAATCATAAAAACAAGTATTAGTGATTGGCCAAAAGATGACCCGGGAAGACTCAGTCCACCACTGGGATTTCCGGATAGACACTGTAAGGGTGGGGGTCTGAGGCTGTAGGAGCCCTACGCACGGTGGAAGGAAGATTCCCTGCCCCTCCTAGCTTACATATCTCTTTCAGAATTTCTCCCCAACTTTCTTTTCCAGCAGCTACAGGGGTGAGCTTATTAGAATGAGTTTATTAGCCATTGCAGGGAACGAGAGAGAGCAGGGTGGGTCTCCAGGCAGGGACCAGAGACTCCTTTAGCCAAAGTCACGCTCCTATCTCCTTTCCCCTTCCTTGGTTTACCAGATGGATGCAGAAGGTTTGGATCATTCATTCTAGATCATCAAAGAATTGTGATTGCTTAGGAAGAGTGGTCAATTATAGAGCTCTGCTAATTGCCAATATCAGAATTTTTTTTTTTTTTTTTTTTTTTTTTTTGCTTTTTAGGGCCACATCCACAGCACATGGAGGTTCCCAGTCTAGGGATCGAATCAAAACTACAGCTGCCAGAGCCACAGCAATGCCAGATCTGAGCCACGTCTGTGACCTACACCATGGCTCATGGCAATGCCGGATCCTAAACCCACTGAGTGAGGGCCAGGGATCGAACCGGCAACCTCGTGGTTCCTAGTGGGATTCGTTTCTGCTGCACCATGACGGGAACTCCCAAGATCAGATTCTTAGGGCCCAAGCTGTGGCTATAGGATTCTAGCTTCAGCTCATCATTGATTGTGGCCTGGGGGCTTTTGATGTCTCTTGGGGCACCTCCTGGAAAACTGGTAAAAATCAGGACCCTGGAGGCATCACACCCAGAGAGCCATTGAGTGCTGAAATTAAAGAGCTCTTCCCAGGCTACAGACTCAAACACCAGCCAGGGCCAGATGGACAGATAATAGAAAGGAGTAAAACGTGACAGAAGTGACTCACAAACTGCAAGCAGATTTTTCTCAGGTTCCACCCTGTAGTGAGAGAAATATAAATTCTGTTACCATATCATGGGATTTTTCAAAAGAATTTAAAAATTTGGAGTTTTGAAGCAGTATCTCCTGGCATTTAACTACTGCCTCTGGAGTTCCCTTCGCAGCACAGAGGATAAGGAATCCGACTAGGAACCATGAGGTTGTGGGTTCAATCCATGGCCTCGCTCAGTGGGTTAAAGATCTGGCATTGCCGTGAGCTGAGGTGAAGGTTGCAGATGTGGCTAGGATCTGACATTGCTGTGGCTGTAGTGTAGGCCGGCAGCTATAGCTCCAAATAGACCCCTAGCCTGGGAACCTCCATATGCCGCGGGTGCAGCCCTAAAAAGCAAATAAATAAATAAATAAATAAATATTGCTTCTGAATTCAAATTTATGAAAAATGTCACTTACCTCCGGGCTACCAGTTCATAACTTTAGTCGACTGAAAAAAAAAATTCACAACCTAAAAGTCGAGAATTATGTTTTATTCCACGGACATACTGAGAACTGAAGCCCAGGATGGCTTTGCGGGACTGTTTGGAAGAGATAAGGGGGGAGCCAGAATATAAGAGTCTTTTGGCAACAAAAACCAAGTAGCTGGAACATCAAAAAAATTATTGTTAATTAAAGAAAAACAGGTATCTTTGGTGAATGAATTTGGCACTTTTCTATGTATGGGAAGGTGCAAGAGTCTAAACTTATTGAAATCGTTCCTTTGATAAGACCTTAAATGCCAGTATCCTGGGTTTGTGCGTTTGTATTTTCCATCCTGAACCCCTCAGGGTACCCAGTTAGGGGTGGCGATAGTAAGAGACGGCTTGATGGCCGCAGAATCCTTTGTTTACTGACAGGGCAGGGAAAATTCTTAGTCCGCACTTGTATTCTGTTTTTCTCTCTCCTGCTGATATGTCTTAGTTTGATCAGAAGACTGACGGTGCTTTCTGCCGACTAGTTGTATGAATTCCTTCCTGCAGCCTCCCTCCCACCCCCAGCCCATCTCTGTCTCCACTCCCACTCTCCTTAGCATGTCTCTGAGGCAAGTGTACGCTTCCTGAGCAAACCAGCATTTGGGGACTTACTGAGCAAACTACTGTTTCACGGTTTAAAGAGACTTTACGGAATACATAGTCCAGTTTCTTAACAGGCATGAGAATCTCTTTGACCTTGTTGATCTGGTCTTCTTCGCAACATGACAGTTAGGGATGGAAGGTGCATTTTCCCCTTTTTACTTGAAGAGTGATCTTCACACCTTAGTTTTCCAGCTTGACGATACTTTGTGCTGCTTATCACGGCCCTCCTCTGATCTCACCTGCAGGGGCTTAAAGCTAAATATAGGAGGAAGTGCTAAGCCTCAGGCAAGTTGCTGCAAGCAGCACTCATTCAGCTGGGAAAAAATAAAAATAACTTCTCTTCCTGACCAGCAGGCAGTAAAAATGGGGCCACACGGGAAGCTGGGATCCTGCCTGAATGATGTCAGTACCTGCTCAAAGCCTCCCTGCTTACCTGTGCCTGCCTGGTCAGCCCTGCCTCACTGCTGCACATACCACCACTGACTCTTAAAAGGCAAAGACACTGGTGAAGGGCCAGCCCTCAGATGTCTGGGTGCAAAATGTCAGGGACATTTCAGGTGCCTCATCAAACATGAGAATATTATCATGCCAGGCTGGGTTTTAAGTAGAGAGGTATAGACTGCCTTCTATTTCTTGGACATTTTTACAAAGCAGACCAATTCTTTTTCTGTTCCGCTAATGTCAGTTCAAAATGACTCATCAGAGCCATTCAACAGAAATATCATGCGAACCACAAATATAATTTCAAATTTTCCAGTAGCCACATACTGAAAAAGTAAAAGGGACAGGTGAAGCTAATTTTAATAATAAATTCAAGTTTGTCCACTTTACTTTATTCACTGTATAATTTGTCTAATCCAGTGTGTTTATAGGACATATATTCCCGTATATCCAAAATATTGTCATTTCAACATATAATCTGTATGAAAATCTGAGATAATTTACATCCTTTTTTTTCATCTGAAGCCTTTGAGATCCAGTGGTCTCTGACATTAACGAATGTCTCAGTGTGGACCAGACACATTTCAATTTCTCAGTAGCTACAAAGTGTTGGTGGCTCCCACAATGGATGGTGCAGATGTTGGCTCAGAACTGTGAGTGTCCTTGGCTTCAGGTGTTCTCTCTGAACTCAGTGGCATCAGTTGAAATCTAAGCCCTTCCAGTTAACAACTCAGACAGTGTTAATTGCATATCTCCTTTCACAGGATGCCCTTGAGTTAAGGAGGATTTAGTAAAGGAGCTGTCAACATTTGGAAAAGATGGGAGGAAACCGCATTCAGTGAAAATATCGGTTATACCATCTACTGGTGACTCGTGCAATATAAAGATAATTCAGTATACTGAAGCTTATTCTCAATACTTGAGGACACGTTGGATGGGAACTGAGTGAGGAAAAAAATTGGTCCTTCGCTGCTGTGCAGTTTTCTCAACGAAGAAATATACATGCTGCTTATCACTAAGTTATATTGTCACTGCGAAGTTGAGGTTACACAGTTGATTGAATAATAAAAATCTGATAAACTAATGATTAACATTTTGAATCTAATATTTCCCATTTTGATTATTTAACTTTACTTAGCTGGATTCCAGTGGGAGCTCTTCATACAATATTAACTTTTTAATCCCTACTTAGAATATGGAATATGGAAAGAAATGTCCTGAATTACACCTCTCTGAGCCTTAATGTCTTTGTCTGCAAAGAGAGGAGATTGAACTACATGAATTCTAAGGTTTCTTCTGGGTCTAAATTCCAGTATTTTACAAACCTATATTTGAGCTTTTTTTTGTCTTTTTGCCTTATCTAGGGCCGCACCCGCAGCATAGAGAGGTTCCCAGATTAGGGGTCTAACAGGAGCTGTAGCCGCCGGCCTTCGCCACAGCCACAGCAACGCGGGATCCGAGCCGCGTCTGCAACCTACACCACAGCTCACGGCAACGCCGGATCCTTAACCCACTGAGCAAGGCCAGGGATCGAACCCACAACCTCATAGTTGCTAGTCAGATTCATTAACTACTGAGACACGATGGGAACTCCCTATATTTGAGTTTCAATTTGGTCATTGAGCAAATGAAAGAAACTTGGGTGTTATGCAAAAAATCAATATAGAGAAAATTTATTATTCAATTTAAACCCAACTATGTAGTTTTCCTATCACTTGCTTTTAAAAGTAGTCTGGGGAGTTCCCGTCATGGTTCAGCAGTAATGAACAAGACTAGTACCTATGAGGATGTGGGTTTGATCCCTGGCCTTGCTCAGTGGGTTAGGGACCTGGTGTTGCTGTGAGCTGTGGTGTAGGTCGCAGACACAGCTCAGATCCAGTGATACTGTGGCTGTGCTGTAGGCTGGCAGCACCAAATTTGACCATGGGTGAGGCCCTAAAAAGACAAAAAAATAAAATAAAATAAAAATAAAAGTGGTCTGAGTATATTCTTCATTAACTGAAAATTTACCCAAGCAATTTTCAGGGTCTTTAGGCTTTGTAGTGATCACTGAGGCTTACTGAACTGCAAGCCATTCTGAAGTTATGCTTGCTCCTTTTTATTTTCATTATAGGTGAAAAAGAGGTCAAAGATGAAGAGAAAAGTGCAAATGAGAACACAAGGTTTGAAGTGAGATTGTTAAGAGACCCAGCCGACACCTCCGGTGGCAGGGAGGGCGCAGAAGCCCCAGCGGAGGAGGACACCCAAGGCCCCCCAGGGGCAGAGATGGAGGGTGGGGGCCACAGCCGAGAGGGGACAGGCGAGCCCCGAGGGGGCCTCCACCCCTCTGACAACCAAGTGGCCAAGGAAGGCAAGACACGCCATTCTGAGAAGAGCCAGGGACAGTACAGAGAGGAAGAAGAGGGAGAGAAATACCAGAAAAGGGAGCGCGGGGAAGAGGGCAGTGAGGAGCGACACCTTGAAGAGCCAGCAGAGACGCAAACTGCTTTTCTCAACAGAGGAAACCAGGCTACGGCTAAGAACAAAGCGGAGTTCGCGTCCAGGTACCAGACACACTCTACTGCAGGCCCTGAGAAGACACACAGCCGGGAGAGGAGCAGCCAGGAGAGTGGAGAGGAGACGGGGAGCCGGGACTCGGGCCCCCGAGAGCCCGGAAGCCCCCCCGAGGGTCCGGAGGAACCTGAGGAAAGCCAGGAAGATGCCAGCCTTGAGGTGGACAAACGACGCTGGAGGCCTAGGCACCACCACGGGAGAAGCAGGCCCGACCGAGCCCCTCAGGAAGGGAGTCCTCCCCGCGAGGACTCTGAGGAGTCGGTGCTGGGCCTGGCCGGCCTCGGGGGCCAGAGAGCCCGCCAGCCAACCCACCACCCCGCCTCTGAGGAAGAACCCGAAGCCGGCGAAGACGTGAGGAGTTCCCCGTCGGCCCGGGCTCCTGGGGACCTGGAGGGGGCGCGACTCGGAGGCAGGGGAGGTGCAGGACACGGGGCCGCCAGACGTCCCGGCGAGGAGAGCCCAGGGCAGCTCGGGAGGATGGGCCCCAGCTCCGAGCTGAGGAACACGGCGCCCGCCCACGGTGAGGAGAGGGAGGGAGAGAGAGGCCGCGACGGCGGCGAGCGTCCCCACCGAGCCCGGGGAGGGGGCCCCGGTGCCTACGCCCCTCCTGACCCGGCGGAAGAGGAGCAGTTCTGGGGGGAAGCACGCCGCCATGTTCCGGAAAGCCGGCTGGACAAGGAGAGGCGCCATCCACAGGCCAGGCTGAGAAATTACCTCAGCCGCGGCGAGGACGGAGGTGACGAAGGCCGGTGGCAGCAGCAGGACGACCTGCAACACCGGGAGGAACAGGCTGCGGATGCCAGGCTTCCAGGCAAACAATATGCTCCCCGTCGCAGCCCCGAGAAAAAGAGATTAGGGGAGATCCTCAGTCCGTACTACATCCCAGCCCAGTGGGAGAGCAGCCATTTCCAGAGGAAGGACAGCGTGGGTGACAGTTTTCTTGAGGGTGAAGATGAAAACGGGTTGACCTTGAGCGAGAAGGCTTTCTTCCCGGAATACAGCTATGAATGGTGGGAGAAAAAGCCCTTTGAGGAGGATGTACACTGGGGATACGAGGAGAGAAATCTGGCCCCCAAACTGGATCTGAAGAGGCAGTATGACAGAGTGGCCGAACTGGACCAGCTTCTTCATTACAGGAAGAAGTCAGCCGAATCTCCGGACTTCTATGACTCCGAGGAGCGCCTGAGTCCACACCGCGCCGCAGACAGTGAGAAGGAGACGGCCGGCCAGGGAGTTCTGACAGAGGAAGAGGTACGGTGAGGAGCTTTTGCCTAAAGCTAACAATGTCCAGACGTCACATACAAGATGGTCTGATATTAATGAGGAGAAATCGGCAGGAATTAGTCACCGTGAGAGGATACCCCCTAGTCAGAGACAACCGGTGGGTTTGATTTCCATCTGGCATCTGGCCGTTGTCTGCATCCCTGTCCACCCCCTCAAAGTGGGGTGCTTCTCAACCTTGGCCGCACATTATAACCACCAGGAGAGCTTGAAAAATGAGCCTGAGCCCAAAAGATTCTGTCCATTGGGTACCAGGTGTTGCCTGGGCCTCAGGATTTTTTTAAAGCTCCCAGGGGGGTTCAATGTTCAGTCAAGGTTGAAAACCACCCGTCTGCTGTCTTCTCCTTGGTCATTTGACTTGTCATCACTATTGCCCAGGGTAGGAGAGAACAGATGGTACAGAAATTAGTTGCTTTGTTCTAGCGGTACCATCTCTTGGCCCACATCAGTCACAGCTACATCTGGGAGAGGTAACATTGCCAGAGCTTTACCTTCCTTAACAATGCTCCCCCTAACCCCAGTATTGATTATGTAGGTCCATGGTTCTCAAACTAGAATGTGTATCAGAGTCATGACAGGGAGGGAGGAGGAAGAGGGATGGATGGGGAGTTTGCGGTTAGTAGATGCGAACTATTACATTTAGAATAGATAAGCAATGGGGTCTTACTCTACAGCCCAGGGAATTATGTCCAGTCTCTTGGGGTAGAACATTATAGGAGTTCCTGTCGTGACTCAGTGGTTAACAAACCCGACTAGCATCCATGAAGACACAGGTTCGATCCCTGGCCTCACTCAGCGGGTTAAGGATCTGGAGTTGCTGTGAGCTGTGGTGAAGGTCGCAGACACGTCTCAGATCCTGCATTGCTATGGCTCTGGCGTAGGCTGACGGCTACAGCTCTGATTCGACGCCTAGCCTGGGAACCTCCATATACCACCAGTGCAGCCCTAAAAGACAAAAAAGAAAAAAGAAAGGAATGTTATGGAAGATAGTATGAGAAAAAGGATGTATGCATAGTGACTGGGTCACTATGCTGTACAAAAGAAATTGACACAATACTATAAATCAGCTATACTCTAATAAAAAATTTTTAAAAATAAAGAAAAAAGAACCATTATTTTAACAAATTTAAATGTTTTAAATTATTTTTTTTTATTTTTTGCCTTTTTTATTTTTTAAATGGCTGCACCTGCATTATATGAAAGTTCTGGTGCTAGAGGTCAAATCTGAACTGAAGCTGCCAGCCTACGCCACAGCCATGGAAACGCAGCTTCCAAGTCACAGCTTGCCGCAATGCCACATCCTTAACCCACTGAACGAGGCCAGGGATGTAACCTGCGTCCTTATGGGATACTAGTCGAGTTCTTAACCCACTGAGCCACAATTGGAGGTCCAAAAGTCTTCATTTTGATTGCAAAAAAAAAAAAAAATCACGAGGGATTCCTAACCCTTAGCGTTTCTTTTTAAAAAATTTTTTTTCACTCATTTTAAAAATGATTTTTACTTTACACTGGTTTACTGTGTAAAAATTTTTTAAAATTAAAATACAGTTGATTGACAATGCTGTGCCAGTTTCTGCTGTACAGCCAAGTGACTCAGTTATATATATATATATGAATATATATATTCTTTCCTAGCCCTTGGAATTTCTGATTCAGCAGGCCCTGGGTGGGGCTCGAGAATCTATATTTCTGCAAGTTCCCTGGGGATGCTCATGCTGCTGGTCCAGGGACCGAGGTCTGAAAACCCCTGCTGTAGGGTATCTCATGTAACCTCTAACACACCAAAAACTGCCCTTTCTGTCCATATTCTTTCCAATGACAACAAAGTAAATTGGTTGGGGACCTCATGCCTCCATTTTCTGTATTTTCTAGGAAAAAGAACTCGAAAACTTGGCTGCAATGGATTTGGAGCTACAGAAAATAGCTGAGAAGTTCAGTGGTAACCGAAGGGGCTGATGGTCCCTGGAGAAAAGGGCAAATTTAAGAAGCAGCCCTCACATGATCCGTTTTCCACCACGTCACTGCAAGGCACCATTTATTTACCCAGAGGCGGGAAGTAGAATTTGCTATTCATCAGATATTTGACACAATTGGAAATATCTTTAATTTTGCCAGAATGGGCTATTGAAACTATAAATAGCATGACTTGTAGCATATTCTTTATTAAAACATAGATACATTAAGCTGCTTGTGGCAAAGGCTCTGCCTACTGTCCTTAAAAAAAAAAAAATGTTTGTCTCAGTGTGAAATAATAAAGGATTCAGTCAAGGCCAAGAGCGTCATGTTCTCATCTTCCTTTGGGCTCATAGGGAAGAAAATGACTTTCAGATTCATTCTTCAAAGTCAGTTCTAAAATACAGCACTAAGACTTGCTAGTGTGTTGGTCTTGGTCTTTCTTTCTTCCTTCCTTCCTTCCTTCCTTCCTTCCTTCCTTCCTTCCTTCGTTCCTTTCTTTCTTTTTATGGCTACACCTGTGACATGTGGAAATTCCCGAGCCACAGCTGTGGCAGCAATGGATCCTTTAACCCACTACACCAGGCCACGGATCAAATTCACACCTCCGCAGGGACCAGAGTCACTGCAGTCAGATCCTTAACCCGCTGCTCCACTGCTGGAACTCTGGTTTTTTGGTCTTTGGATGCAGAATAGGAAAAAGAAAAAAAAAAAGAGGGAAAAAGAAAAAAAGCAAACCTTTGAAATAAAAAGAATGTGCAAGAGAAAAAGAGAAAGAGATGGAGAGAAGACATCTGCTCCCCCCAGGCTGGAGAAAGACTAAATAGCTTGAAGAATCTGGCTCAAAATGATTATGAGACATTAATTCTAAAATCCTGTTATCTGGAGAGCTCTGGTCAAGAGTCGGTATTTTCAGGGCTGAGTGGAACTCGTCCACATTCTATCAGCTCAAACACAAAACCTGAAGCTGATGGACAAAACTTGAACCTGACACCTCTGACAGGCCTGGCTCTCTTCTGATAAAGAAGTAACCTGCCCAGGAGTTCCCGTCGTGGCTCAGTGGTTAACGAATCCGACTAGGAACCATGAGGTTGCGATCCCTGGCCTTGCTCAGTGGGTTAAGGATCTGGCGTTGCCGTGAGCTGTGGTGTAGGTTGCAGATGCGGCTCGGATCCCGCGTTGCTGTGGTTGTGGCAAAGGCCGGCAGCTACAGGTCCTGTTAGATCCCTAGCCTGGGAACCTCCACATGTCGTGGGTGCAGCCCTAGATAAGGAAAAAAAAAAAAAAAAAAAAGGAAGTAACCTGTCCTAGAAAGCTCTCTTTTTCTCAGTAAAAGGATGGCTTACTCAAATGGACCCTTAGCCGGAATGAGAGTTTCAGACCCCTGGCTAATCTGTAAAACCACACCACCCTTTCCCCTATTCTCAGACTATAAAAAGAAGCAGCCATGGGAGTTCCCGTTGTGGTGCAGCAGAAACAAATCCAATTAGTATCCTTGAGGATGCAGGTTTGATCCCTGGCCTCGCTTGGTGGGTTAAGGATCCAGCGATGCCCTGAGCTGTAGTGTAGGTCACAGATGCGGCTTGGATCCCGCATTGCTGTGGCTGTGGTATAGGCCAATGGCTGCAACTCCAATTCAGCCCCTAGCTTGGGAACCTACAGATGCGGCAGGTGTGGCCCTAAAAAGCAAAAAAAAAAAAAAAGCAGAAAACTGTCAGGTTTCCCAAGGGAGGCACGTGCAAGGCAAAGATTTATTAAGGCATCAGAGGGGCATGGGCTGAGCTCAAGATGGCACCAGCTCTTACGGCGAGGAGGTGCTAAGCTTACAAAAGATCTGTGGTCGGAATCTGTGGCAGAAGTTCATGCCTGAAACGCGTCAGGAACAATGAAGGAAGAGGGGAAGGTTGGGGAGGGAGCATTGAGTCCCATGACAGAGGGCCTTTAATCCTTGTAGGTGGTTAATCTATGCTCTGCATTCTGAGACAGGGTGTAGATCTTGTGCTGGACTGTACCCCCGTCCACAGCAGGTCTCTAAGTTGAGCAGTCACATTCCGGGGGGTGGGGGGTGGTCTGTCTCCATCCTCCTGGGAACCTATCAAAAACTTCCATTGGGGTCGGCTCTCCCTGGCCATCAGGAAGTCGTCCCACTGGGCTAGCATTTCTTGCGTCAATAAATCCATCTCTCTCCTCACTCTGCTTTGTGTCCAGAAATTCTTTTCCAACTCCCGTTAAAACCACGACACTGAGGAGAGAGCCTCTGTGGTGGGTGGATCACATCTGAGTTGGGCCAGATCAATCCTTGGTCCCCTGAGGTCTGTATGATTTCTGCTCTGGGAGGAGAAAGGGCTCTGACTCTAAGCAGCTGTGTGACTTTGGCCAAGTTACTTTCCCTCTCTGGACCTCAGGCTCATCAGTAAAATAAGGGTTGTTATGATGGGTGCCTGGTGTAAGGTGACAATGAGGAACCACTGGCTGCTGCTATTATTATCACTGTACCTTCTCACATTAAGACTCTTGTGTTGGGTTTCAAGACCGCTTCAAGGAGATTGAACTCAAAGCTTCTGGCTAAAACAAGGATTACCAGACCCTTATCATAGCCTCACCCATCTTATTATAATGCCCCCTCCCCCAGTTGAGCAATCTGGCCTACTCCTTCCCGCCCCTACTAGGAAAGGTGTGCGGCCCATTCCTCACCTCCCCTCTACAAGGACCTTATACGTCCCCAACAAACCAGCAAGTGTATCATAAGACCCCTCTTTCCCCAACCAATCAGCAGGTCAGCAGGTGTATGGCAAGACACCTCCTCTCTCTGGGCTATAAAAAGAGACAGGACCACGTGCTCACTGTCGGCTCCCTTCATCAACAGGAAGTTGTCTTCCTGATGAGCTGGCAATATTTCTGTCCTCAACACACTCTTCTTTAGTTTCACCCTGAGTTCAGAAATTCTTCTTCCGACCTGCAGGCACAGACCACAACGCCGTGGTAGGGAGCTGCAAACAGCATCTGTGCGCGCAGGCGCAACTCTGTGGCATTACGACACTATCGGTACCCCTGTGCGCAGACGCAACTATGTAACATGAACTATCCGTATTACACATCAGGATTTACAGAAGGCATGTTACCTTATAAGGGAGACAAAGGGAGGAAGATGTAGCAGGAAAATTACCGGAGGTATGTAAGGCTGCGTTTGGGGATCAGCCTTTGGATGTGAATCCGCTGAGCCAGTGCCGGCACAAATAGACGCTGCTTCCTGGCAAAAATCCTCAGTGTCCCGTCTCTGTGTACAAGAATGCTGCAACGACAGCATAGATGATACCCCCTGCTCCCTCTGACTGGTCATTTCATTCCTCACAGATGCTGGCTTCTACTTGGTTGATTACTACTATTTTGGCAGTTCAGGTAAAGAGCTGTTCTCTGGGCATTGAAACTGAGCAGGGCTCTGTAGGGTTCCTGGACACACACGAGCCTTTCTGTGTCCCCCATTTCTTGTTTTTCGGGAATAAGCTTCAGCCTCCACGACTTTCCCTGAGTGCCAAAGGGTTGGCTCAAACAGCTGTTAATCAGGAAAGGGAGGGGATTGCAGAGACCAGAGAGGAGTAGTCAAGAAACAATAGTGCAGCCTTAGGGCAGGGTCCTGGGTCTTTCTCAAGGAATATACATAATATCTTTGAGTTCTTCTGCAGAACTAAAACTCTCAACAAAGGAAAACCAAGAGGCGGACCACCAGATCCAGTCCCCAGGCCACTAAACGCCAGCTTTGAAGAAGAATACAAGCTTGCATCCACCCTGATCCTTATCTGTGGCCTCATTTTCCACTCCCAAACTCTAAAACACTTCTTAATCTCTCCCAAAGGAGGGCACACTCTTTAGGGCATTACCGTGGTGTGGCCTCCTTTGCTTGGCAAAGCAATAAAGCTATTTTTTTCTCCTTCACCCAAAACTCTGTCTCAGTTTCTATTTGGAACCAGTGGACAGAGGCCAAGTTTCAGCAACACTATCACCTATGGCTTTATTCATCCTGAAAGCCTGGTTCTCCTGCTCTTGGGTAAATGAAGAACGGCCTGTGATAGTTTAACCAGGTTCTTCTCAGGTTAAGTTTCCATGACATACTTTTCCAAGATACTTTCAGCCTCACCCTGTGGAGAGCAAACCAGTCCATGCTATGAATTTGCGGGCAAGCTGTTCGAAATCTGGGCGCACACTTCTGAAAGGCTGCTTGTTACCCTTCGAGGGTCTTATTCTCCGGCCATGGATCACACTGGGTGGTTTGCAAAGGCAAATGAAAAGTACAGGTTGGGGAGTTCCCGTCGTGGCTCAGTGGTTGACGCATCCGACTAAGAACCATGAGGTTGCGGGTTCGATCCCTGGCCTTGCTCAGTGGGTTAAGGATCCGGCGTTGCTGTGAGCTGTGGTGTAGATTGCAGACGAGGCTCGGATCCCGCATTGCTGTGGCTGTGGCAAAGGCCGGCAGTTACAGCTCCTGTTAGACCTCTAGCCTGGGAACCTCCATATGCCGCGGGTGCAGCTCTAGATAAAGGCGAAAAGACAAAAAAGAAAAGAAAAGTATGGGTTGCGGGTTGTGGAGTGGGTGGAAGTGGCTGCTGGAGGCAGAGGCTCTATTTCCAGATACGGTCATGTTCACGGGAACCAGGGTTGGGATTTCAACATATCATTTTGTGGCAGCCAGCTCAATTCATAACATTCACTGTATGTCTCTGTCTTCTCTACCGCTGGCCAATAGAAAACAAAATCATTTCGTAAATGAAGAGAGTTCAAGAGGCCCAAAATATATTCGGGTTTACTCACTGGAAGAGAGAAGCACTGCCCAGCGCCAGTGGACAAGGAGCTGGTATAGAACTGGCTTCCTGGGGGTGCCATAAGTACCACAAACTGAGTGGCTTAAAACAACAGAAACTTACTCTCACAGAGTTCTTGAGGCCAGAAGTACAACATTAAGGCATTGGCAGGGCCATGCTCCCTCCGAAGTCTATATAAAGTTCCTTCCTTGCCTCTTCCAGCTTCCAGCAGTCCCAGGTGTTTCTTGGCTTGTGGTCACATCACTCCAACCTCTTCCTCCGTCTTCACGTGACCATCTTCTTTCTATGAGTCTCTGTCTATTCAGTGATGTTCTTTTCTTGCAGACATCAACCGTATTGGATTAAGTGTCCTTACTTCTCCAGGATGACCTCATCTTTTTTTTTTTTTTTTTTGTCTTTTTCCCGTATCTAGGGCTGCACCCGTGGCACATGGAGGTTCCCAGGCTAGGGGTCTAACAGGAGTTGTAGCTGCCGGCCTTTGCCACAGCCACAGCCACGTGGGATCCGAGCCGCATCTGCAACCTATACCACAGCTCACAGCAACGCCGGATCCTTAACCCACTGAGCAAGGCCAGGGATCGAACCCGCAACCTCATGGTTCTTAGTCGGATTCGTTAACCACTGAGCCACGATGGGAACTCCCAGGATGACTGCATCTTAACTAATTACCTCTGAATCTACATTTGGAGGTACTGGGGGTTAGAACTTCAACCGCATTTTTTTTTTTTTCTGTGAGCAAAATTCAACCCATAACAAGTAGGGCAGCTCCCACAGCCCTGAGGTGGATGAACTCTGAGCCGCTTGTTCTATGAGCCACAGATGCCAGATTTGGGGACCTGCTCACTAATGAACTGTCATAAGCACTGTCTTTAACCTTCCTGTCCCACTCCTGTTGGTCACCCTACTGGTGTTTCTGGGGGTCACCTCCTAGGGAAACTTGTCCTCAACTTCTTGAGTGTTGCTTTGGGAAACCCCCAACCTAAGAAACCATTTAAAAGCAAGCTTGTATTGGAATTCCCTCTGTGGCTCAACTGGTTAAGAACCTACTAGTGTCTTAGGATTTGGGTTCGATGCTTGACATTGCTCAGTGGGTTAGGATCCAGCATCACTACAAACTGTGGTGTAGGTAGCAGATGTGGCTTGGATCCCATGTTGCTGAGCTTGTGACTGGCAGCTGCAGCTCCAATTTGACTCCTAGCCCAGGAACTTCCATATGCCGCAGGTGCGGCCTTAAAAAGAAAAAAAAAGCAAGCTTGTGTTATGGCAAATAATCCAACTACAGTTATAATACATTACAACTATGTTTTTTTTCTTTTTGCCTTTTCTAGGTCTGCACTCATGGCATATGGAGGTTCCCAGGCTAGGGATTGAATCGGAGCTGTAGCTGCCGGCCTACACCACGGCCACAGCAATGCCAGATCCGAGCTGCCTCTGCAACCTACACCACAGCTCACGGCAATGCTGGATCCTTAACCCACTGAGCAAGGCCAGGGATCGAACCCGCAACCTCATGGTTCCTAGTCGGATTCGTTAACTACTGCGCCACGACGGGAATCCCCAACCATACATTTTAAACATAGCCCAAAGGAGCAGATTTTTGGACATTCAGGGCCCAAGTTGTTTGCATGCCTCTGCCAAACTGCACCCAGCATCCTCTGGCCACTGATAAAATAGAGTCATGTGGAGTTCCCATTGTGGCTCAGCAGGTCAAGAACCCAGCTACTGTCCATGAGGTTCGATCCCTGACCTCGCTCAGTGGGTTAAGGGTCCAGCGTTGCTGCAAGCTATGGTGTAGGTCGCAGACACAGCTCAGATCCAGTGTTGCCACGGCTGTGGCACTGACCTCAGCTGGACCTCTGATTTTACCCCTAGCCTGGGAACTTCTGTATGCCACAAGAGCGACCATAAAATGGAGGGGAAAAAAGATAGCGCTTTGTGTCTACAAGATAGACCTCAGTCGTCATAAGCTGTAAGCCTCCTGCTCCTTGGCGCCCTCTGACCCAGCGACTCCCTGCCCTGATGCTGTGTGGCACGGTCTAGACAGCAAAGGCACCCCCCCAACTCTCCCCGCCTGGAATTTCCCCGGCCCTCCTCCACCTGCGATGCACCCCCTTGGTGCAGCTTCTGGACAGATTCCTGCGGTGAGGGACACCCCTCCCTCCTCGCCCTGCAAACCTGTAAGAGCATGACCAACCCACAGTAAAGTGGGTGCATGCTCCTGCCGCTTCGTGCTTTTTTTCTTTGATCAGTTCCCAAATCCCTTGAGCATCCCACACCCCGGGGGCCAGTGTAGCCAGAAAAGGGAAGATGGGCAATTGCTGAGCCCTGAGACACGCTGAGGATTTCCTGAACATTCATCTCAGAGACGAAGGGGAACCAGCAACAGAGGTGGAGGAAGACAGTCTAAAAAGGTAGCAGGGAACCAGGAGAGTGACGTTCTAGAAGCCAGGAGAGGAAAACTGTCACACGGAGTGGGGCGAGGGGTCAGAGTTCCAACAGGTCTCAAGGACTGAAAAGGAGCTTTGGAGTTCACATCACATCTTTTTTCTTTTTTCTGTTAAATTCACTTACTGCTTTAAAGTTTTTCACTGTTTCAGCAGTTACAGTTTTTTTTTTTTATTATCAGAAGGTATTTCAAATATAGAAGAAAAATTTAAGTTATTCTTGGTTTATCCCTAACACTCAACCATTTACATGCTCAAGATTTGCTTTTTTTTTGCTTTTTTTTTCTTTTTAGAGCAGCACCCTGGGCATATGGAGGTTCCCAGGCTAGGGGTCGAATCAGAACTTTGGCTGCCAGCCTACGCCACAGCCACAGCCACATGGGATCTGAGTCATGTCTGCAGCTCACGGCGTCGGATCCTTAACCCACTGAGGGAGGACAGGGATCGAACATGCATCCTCATGGATCCTAGCTGGGTTTGCTAACTGCTGAACCATGTAGGGACTCCTGATTTTCTTTTTCTTTTTTTTAATCAACCCATTACACTTATTCAATATGTGTATCCCTTGTGCTTATTAAAATAGCATGTATTTGCACTTGAATTTTCTGTGTCAGGTTTACTTAGCTGTGTAGCACCTTAAAAAAAAAAAAAAAAAAAAGCTAGGCATTCCCGTTGTGGCTCAGTGGGTTACAAACCCAGCTAGTATCCATGAGGAGGCAGGTTTGATTCCTGGCCTTGCTCAGTGGGCTAAGGATTCGGTGTTGCCATGAGCTGTGGTGTAGGTTGCAGGTGCAGCTTGGATTTGGTGTTGCTGTGGCTGTGGCGTAGACCAGCAGCTATAGCTTCGATTCAACCCCCAGCCTGGGAACTTCCATATGCAAAGGCGAGGCCCTAAAAAGAAAACAGCAACACCGAGAACAAAGCTAACTGAATTTGTCCAGGGAGAGTCTTATGTTTTTTGGAAATGCAGGGCTTGCCACCCTGTTTCCAGATCTGCCTCCAAAGCTGAACTTGGGTGTTGGGGAGCTCTTTGAAAAATTCCTCTCCCCCTCCTCTCCTCCCCCCACCTCCCCCTCCCCTTCCCCCTCCCCCTCC
>PVHT021183554.1:1536596-1602812 GCA_004024745.2 Catagonus wagneri
CGGCATATGGAGGTTCTCAGGCTAGGGGTCTAACAGGAGCTGTAGCCGCCTGCCTACACCATAGCCACAGGAACGTAGGATCCGAGTCGCGTCTGCAACCTATACCACAGCTCACGGCAACGCCGGATCCTTAACCCACTGAGCAAGGCCAGGGATCGATCCCGCAACCTCATGGTTCCTAGTCGGATTCATTAACCACTGAGCCATGATGGGAACTCCGCCATTCTTGACTAAAAGAAAAACATAATCTGGAAATAAATCCAACACTGCAATACCGGCTTTGCAGATACCTGCATCTGCCTCTCCTGTCAGGTCTTCCTTAGCCCTTGACCTCAGCCAGTATCACATCAACTGCAGTGCAGGACAACACAGCCCCAGCTGATGCACCATTACTGGAGAAATTTCAATTTCTTCTAAAACTCTGAAATCGGCATAATCAATTCCCCACCTCTGCCGGATGCAGCCTCCTTTCTTTAAAAACCCAAGACAGAATCATCATGCCTGCTTCCACTACCAAAGCAGACAGAGAACGCTCATTTGCTTGAAGCAGAGCCCACGAGCACTGAGACAGTGCCTGTGTTCTTTCATCAACGCACCCGTCCGCATTTCTTTCACTCAGCAGCGCTGCAGCTTCTAAATGTCTTTTCTTCTGCTCTTCTTGTCTCCTCTGCTTTTCCTGAATCTTCAAGTGGAAAAATAAGAAACCAACATACTGAGGTCATTCAGCCGGGGGTTTATGGAAACACTGGTCTGCCAGAACATTTTAACAATATTTATCAGTCGGGATTAAAGCAACAAAAGGAGGTCATTTACGAGGATGCTGAAAACACATAAAAGAGCCCTTAGGTTAGAGATCCATCATCAAGCTAACTATACAGCACATCTGTCTCTTCAAGCTCCATCCCAAAGACTAAGTCACACATGTGTGGACACTCACACACTGTCTGTTGTGATATTTACTATCTTGGGAGCTAATGCTCCAAAGCCAAACCAAATCTCAGTGCTTGTATGAAGTTAACAGAAGCCCTGAGGAAGAATCATGAGGATAGTGGGAACTCTTAAGATCCTTACGTAATCCTTTCTGCTTCCTCTGTCTTTAGGCTCCTTATATTCTGGGTCTTGAGAGATCATTTCCATTGTCTCCTGTTCTTCTGGGTGACTGCTCTCTTGGGCCTCTGGCACGCTGTCCTCATTCTCTTGTTCTGAGGTCTGCTTTTCCTCCAGTGTGCCATTGCTTTCTTCAGCAGAGGCGCTGTCTTTTGGCTCTGAAGATAACATCTCGGCAGAAAATGTTCCATTTAAGAGACTGTCCACTTTGTTGAGGGGGAATTCATAAAGACCACTGAGGAAAGACTTGGGAAAGCCAAAACATGCTGTTGCTGCCCGAACGGGTCCGCCTCCAGGATACAGCTGAATAATGGAGCCAAAACCTGAACACATCAAAGAAACAGACATCTGCTCAATGGAGGCAACTCGAGACTCTGCGACCCTTGGGGTGGAGAAGTAAGCAAGCCCTCAAGGTCTCTCTGCTCTGTTCACAGGCTGAAGATGATGCAGCGTCTCTGGAGGGGTCCATCTGGAGTCTACGAATATTCCCAATGGAGATAATATAATTCCAAATGGCTAAACAGGAAGTCTTAAAGAAGTGTGCCTGCCCTAACACTACAGTAAAACCCTGTGCTGTCACATGATTCGTGACTGGCTCTCAGCTACACCCCAGGTCAATGTGCACAGAGGGCAATTAAGAATTCTTATCTTCGAGAGTTCCCATTGTGGCTCAATGGTAACGAATCATGAGGATGCGGGTTTGATCCCAAGCTTCACTCAGTGGGTTAACGATCTGGTGCTGCTGTGAGCTGTGGTGTAGGTTGCAGACGTGGCTCAGATCTGGCATTGCTGTGACTGTGGTATAGGCCAGCAGTTGCTGTTCTGATTCAAACCCTAGCCTGGGAACTTCCATGTGCCACAGGAAAACGAAAAAAAAAATTCTTATCTTTGGAGTTCCTGCTGTAGCTCAGCGGGTTAAGAATCTGACTAGTATCCATGAGGATGTGGGTTCCATCCTCGGCCTTGCTCAGTGGGTTAAGGATCTTGCACTGCCACAAGCTGCGGTCACAGATGTGGTTTAAATCTGGTGTGGCTATGGCTGGCAGCTATGGCTCCAATTCGACCCTAGCCTGGTAACTTCCATATGTTGCAGATGCCGCCCTAAAAAAAAAATTCTTATCTTCAACAGGGTCAGAGAAAAGGGCAGGCATATTAGTCTGAATGGTACTCTTCCAGGACAAAATACTTCCCTAGTATTCTCACCCAAACGCCTCAATTCAAGTCAAAAAAAAAAAACATGAGCACCAGCTATCTAAGTTTCCTAAAATCACTATCCTAGAGGTACTAGCCAGAAACAGGCTTAGAGCCATCCCCAATGATATGGAAGCTGAAAAGGACACTGCGTTTGGGGGTGCCAGCACAGCTGAGGCTGGGAGATGTGGAGAGTGTAGGAAGGTCCCAGAGCCGGGAGTTGTGCAGGCACACCCGAGTCGTTTCACTAACTTCTCATTTACAGCATCTCAACCTCGTTTTCCATGACTTTGAATTTTTTTAGACCCCCTCTACTCAAATCACGGTGGGGTTTTAATGAACTTCTGAACATTAAATCTTACCTCCCATGCGTTCCATCATTGCGCCCAGCACCAAGCCCGCGCATGTTTCCATCACAATCATTTTATTGCCGGCACGGATATTTCCCAATGTCAACATCTGGGCTAGTGTATCGTATCTCATGTGGCTAAGGAAAAAAAGGAGGATTCGTTCATTTTTAGCTAAGCCAAGGCTGCTCTTTTAATCTCATTTTTCAAGTTTGGTTTGCTTGTTTCATTAAAAATTATGTTGTTAAGATTACTGATTGCTTTGGAGGCAACAGGAAAACAGGACTTACAATTTATGAAGTAGGAAGACACTTTATGCAGATGAGCAAGATTTTCATTTTACTTAAAATCATGACTTTCTTAAAGATATATTTTCCCCCAACTATAGTTTTGAAAGGAAACAAAGCGTACTTAATTTTTCCAGGTTCTCTCGCATAATACATAACTGAAAGAATGCGGGTGGATGGCTTCACAATAGTTATCATGGCTTCATATCTGGGGAAAGAAAAAAACAGCATCAATTTTAAAGAGCTGCTTTAAAAATATTTTCTTTTTAACGATACATTGAGGGTAAATCTATAAAAAGATTTTATGTTTTCATCCTTTTAAAACCAAAACTACTTACTTCTTTTTCTTCTTTTTTATATATTTATCTTGAGCAAATTCTGTCTTGTCTCGGAATGTGGTACTATTTTCAATTAACTGTTGAACTATTTCCTATGAAAAAGGGAGCAAGTAGATTTCCTGAAATTTTATTTTCGCAGCATAGGCAACTTCAAAGGTTTCTTACCCCAGACTGTATCCAAAGGTATGAATCTCCAGTCCCTTTTCCACAGAAGTCCAAATGGATGAACTTTATATTTGTATACTCTATCTAGAATTTGTGTTAAAATGTAACTATTTTATAATTCCATTTAAATCCAAGTAAAACAGAGATAAACAATAAAAGGAAATTGTTAGTCCTGAAGATACTGGCTGAAAACATTACTGAAAATGAACAAAGTTAAGCTCTGATAAGTTACCAAATTCCCTTTTGCTAATAACAAGTCATTCATTTACATTCCCACCTGTAAGAAGCAAAATCTCTGTTATACTGAAATTCATTTACACATCAAGCTATTTTTAACAGAAGTGTACAGTATTTTTACATTTTTACCTTAGGAAAAGTCTGCTTTAAAAACCAGGCAATTTCCTGAAAACCAAATCTAAACAAAACAAAAAGTCCTTGGAATTTTACCTCTCCTTTAATGCCTTTGTCCTTTAAAGCTTTTATGTCATCTTGAGTAAGTTTCTGAGATTTCCCGTCATCGATTATATTTCGATTATCAGTGCCTGCTTCTTTGGTCTCTAAGGAAGAAAATTGCTCTATGACACATATGATCTAAAATTACTTAAAAATCTTTCTTTTTCTACATTCGTATCCGCATCCAGCCCATCAGCCCTTAAATCTGGCTTTCCAGTTCTCCTGCCCCCACCCCAATCCACTATCCTTTCTTGACATGACCACTCTAAGCCTCTAACTCATATTCCTTTTCCCACTCTTGCCCCTTTACAATCTAGCTGGACATCAAAGTTCTCTCTTTTATTAAACACATGGCTGCTTCTGTGGCATATGGAAGTTCCTAGGCCAGGGATCGAACCAGAGCCATTTCAGAGACAACTCAATGCAAAGGCAAGCAGTTATGTTGTGAGCCACAGGGGAAGTCCCAGAGTCCTCTTCGTAAAATGAAAACTGGCGCGTCTATCCCAATGCACAAAATCACACAGTGGCTTCCAAGGGCAATTCAAATACGTTCCAAAGATGACCTGCAAGCTTGTACACGATCTTTCTCAGGCCTTACCTGACCCCTGTATTCAGCCACGCTGCCCTTCTTTCTGTTCCTTAGACACACCCAGTATGGTCCCAGTGTAGGGCTCTGGCACTTGCTGTTCCCTCTGCCTAGAGTGCTCTTATGACAAGCGGGTGGATCCTATCCATCACTCAGGGCTGAGCTCGCCATCTCAGCCAAATCTCACCTCATTCAACCAGCCCTCAGTTCAACCTCCCTGCGTTATCATTTTCATAGCACACATGACCATCTGAAATTATGCTCTTTGCTAATCTACTTGATTACTTTTGATGTTCCCCACTGCTAGGTAAATTTTATGATATGGTCCATCTCATGAACTGTTAAAATCGCAGTGAATAGTCATGCCTGGAAGGTATTTGGTGCTTAATAAAAACATGAATGTTAATTTTGTTTTTGTTGTTGTTGTTGTTTTGTCTTTCTGCCTTTCCTAGGGCCCCATCCACGGCACATGGAGGGACCCCCAGGCTAGGGGTCTAACAGGAGCTGTAGCCGCCGGCCTTCGCCACAGCCACAGCAACGCGGGATCCGAGCCACGCCTGCAACCTACACCACAGCTCATGGCAACGCCGGATCCCACTGAGCAAGGCCAGGGATCGAACCCGCAACCTCATGGTTCCCAGTCAGATTTGTTAACCACTGAGCCACAGCGGGAACTCTTGAATGTTAATTTTGAAGTGTTTAATAAACTGGTTTGAATTGGAACTTCAACAGTACTTATAATTATTTAAATGTAATAATTAAATGTTTTAAGTATTTTAAGTACACTTACTTTAATAAGTATTTAAGAGTTTAGCTTTAATTAATGGTAATAGCTAAAATTACAGGGATGCTACTTTAACAGGCAGGCACTGTTAAGAGCTTCCTATGTGGGAGTTCCCACTGTGGCTCAGCAGGTTAGGAACCCTGCTTGTATCCATGAGGACGCGGGTTCGATCCCTGGCCTCGCTCAGTGGGTTAAGGATCTGGCATTGCCTCAAGCTGCGGTGTAGGTCGCAGATGCAGCTCAGATCTGTGGAGGCTGACAGCTGCAGGTACTATTCGACCTAGAAACTTCCATATGCCACGGCTGTAAAAAGAAAAAAAAAGTCTTAAAAAAAGAACTTCCTATGTGTACATATGATTTAATGCTCACTACAGGCTGGGCATTCAATGTGTTTATGGCCCTATTTTAAAGATGAGCAATTCAAATACATTCCAAAGATGAACCTGAGAAACCAAATACCTAGCTCAAGGTTACAAAGGCAACTAATGAAGATGGAACTTAAACCTAGTCAGGTGAAATCAAAGCCAGACATCTTATCCTTTGCCCTATGTGTCAACTACCTCAAAAGCTGTACTTAACTTCTGGGCACCGAAAGGGCTCTATATCTGCTCTGAGACTGAAGGTACAAAGACTCATGGGATTAAATGCCTGGCCCAAAGTTCAAGAGCTGATTAACGGTAGGAAGGAGCCAGAACCCAGGTATCTCAAAGGTATCTAAAAAATCAGTCAAAGGCTAATTCACTAATTCACTCTACCAAGCTACAGTTCTTAGATTATGGGTTTAGATTTCTTTGGGGGAAGCATGGGCTAGCAATTTAGAACCAGTTGGAGTTGATAGGCCTCTCAGTAGCCAGCTCAAAAAATCATCAGTTTCACACATCTTAAGTGGTATAGTGCACCTGAAGTAGGCTCTTCCTTCTTCTTCTTCGGCTGAAGAATTCCTCCGTTGGTCACTTCAAAAGTGGTTCCATAATTATGGCCTATAACGTTATCCAGATAGAACCACTGTTTTTCAAAAGTTACTTTTCTGGGGGAAGAAATGCAATCAATTAGCTGAATCTCATTTGCATTTAGTATTGGAAAGATATGTTCAATCTAGTTTATTTTAAAACTGGTTTCCACAAAGGATGATCAGCAACATTATCTCTAGCCATAAACCAACAAACAAACTAGAGAGAAATGAGTTGCGGCAGAGACATAAAATTAATAAAAAAGCCACAAAAACAAAAACAACGAATTTGGAACAAGAAACAAGGAACACAAGATACTCCTCCTCCAAGGCACTGGTCTGGCTCCAATTTGCACTGTGTGATAGGATGTCCAAACTCACAGATTTTGTGGATTTCCTGACTAGCATAAAGGGCTGCCAACATTGCCAGGCCACATAGGGTGATACCTCTTGTAACTTACACAGGAAAATCTCAAACTAACAATTGTTGAGATGACAGGGACTGGACAAATTCCCTGGCCTTATTGGTCATTTTCTTTGAAACTTATCCAATAAAAGCAAGTGATATTTACAAATGCACATTACTGACAATCTACACATTTGTAAATGGTGCCTGACACTGATGGGGCCCTACTGAAGCCCAGGCAATTTTAGCTTTTCCCATTACCCAGAGTTTTATCTTCGTACAATTTAGAAGGGAAATCCTACCAAAACAAAACTTTCCTTTCAAAAGAAGGTAACATCCACTGCGTGTCAATCAGAGGCTAGGTAGTAAGTATGTGCCAGGTGTTTCATGCTTTCTGATTTAATTATCGATTCTTCCAGATGAGTAATCTTGAAGCTTAGGGAAAAGTGTCTTGTCCAAGATTCAGTTATATGGTGGAAACTGGGATTCAAGTCCTAGTCTGCCTGAACGTTGCCTGGTTCTTTCCACTATACCACACGGTCTACCCAGGAAAGAACAAATGGATCTCAGAAAGCCCTGCTTACCTTCAGGACATGGCCCACGTCAACAGAATTCTGAATCCTGAAGGATGTGTACTGTGTAATTTTCTTTGTGCCCCATCCCGTACCTTCTCTTTCTTATGAGGCTGACCAGGACAGATGCAAAGACTGCCTCCCATGCTGAAGGCTTTGCCACCATTCTAGACCCTTGCGTAAATCACCAATCAATACTGGTGGTTCTCTAAACTTTGTCACATCTCTCATACGTATATCTGTCATTTCTTCATTAAATCTCCTCACCTGAACCATTTCAGTGAATCTCTCCAAGATCCTAAGTATTCAGGTAGGGTGAATTCTTGCTCTTTGCTGGGTCCTCAGTGATTAACGTATAATACTCAAATATCACTGATATAAATCCCCTCAGAGAGGCTGAAGCTCAGCTCAGTCCAGATGTGCACTTTCCCCCACTATATCCTTTGAGTACCCCTGGCCCAGCAGTAGCCACTGGGTCTGGGCTGGGCTGGGTTTACTCCTCTGGCAGCTGGTCTGATAGGCAAAGCAGGGTGTGTCAGGCAAACTGTTTGGCCTGACGGGAGGTCACTGCCCTAGTCAGGAAAAGTGGACTCTGTGTGTTTTGCTGGGAAAAAGTGAGATGTGCAGAGTCTGCTCAGGGAGCCAGGATTGCTTCTGCCCAACCAGACAAATGCAGCCTTGAGGAGTAGTGAAGGGAGAATCTGGGCTGGGGTGTAGCTGAACTCAAAGCTTCATTCTCTAAATAAAATGGAAACTAATGCTATGGCTTCTGTCAAGAAAATTAATGAAAATGTTTCAAAATGAGTATCTAAAGAATATGCTTCAGAAATAAAGATGCTGCCTTAAAACTAAAAAGCTCTTGTCTGAAAGAGCACACTATTCAGAAGTACACTCAAACCACGTTTCACAATAAAGCAACTTAAAAGGACAATGCAAGAGAGAAAGCAAAGTTCTACCTGCAGAGTTACTATACAGCTGTGTACCTCTGAAGTTATTCATCGAACTTATAACCTAAGGACTTTGCTGCACTGCTACACTTCAACTAAAAAGTTTAAATAATTAGTATTAGCACTTTTCAGAAATTAAGTACTTGGAAGCACATACACATTTCCAATCAGAAAATCTGAGAAGAAAAAGTACTAGTTTCAAGAATACAAAATAAAGCAGTGATAGGGTGAGGCTCTGGGAGGCAAGGATGAAATCAGAGGGTAAAGGGGTTTCTGTGGGAAGCTAGGAGAGAAGACCTCAAGAACCTAGGGAAAGAACCCCAGGACAGGGGTGGAGAGAGAAGCAGGGCACCTGAGACCAAGAATGGGAAAAGGACTCTGCTGAAAGATTAAGCGGGATGCTTAAGAGAGGTGGGATGAGACAGATCCCAGAGGCCGAGGGCGGGATCCTGGGGGCAAAGGCCTAAGTGCGAAGACCCGAGGGAAGTTAAAGAGGGAGAGCGTGGGGGCTGGGAACCCATAAGGCCAGAGACCTGACCTACTTTCTCCGCTGCACTTGCACCGCTTTAAACACATCTTCGCGTTTCAGCACCACGAAGTCGCCGTCGCGGATGCAGTGGTCCCCGGGATGCGGTGGCTGTGGGCCCGGTTGCTCCTCAGGGACCTCCATGACGCTCAGCCGGTCTCCGAGCTCCGTGGCGTCTCTCCAGGTCCCCGCGCTCCACCCCGCGTCTTGGCTGTCGCCGACCGCGGCCTGGCCTCGCACAAACCCAGGGAGGACGCCGAGCCCTGAGACCGGCACCTCCCCCACGTGCTGCGCACCGCTTCCGCTTTCCGGTCAGAGCCGCAGAACAGCTTCCGTGAGCTTCACGGCTTCCGTCTGGCCGATCTCCCTGATTGGCTGCCCTCCATCCCGCGCCCGCCTTCGGTCACGCTGCAGCTTCCGGCGGAAATTGTGTCACAGAAGCGCCAAAAAAGAACTTGGAAGACACAACTTCGGTTTGAGGCGCTGTTGTGGCTCCCTGAAGTAGAAACATTCCGGCGACCCTCTGCAACCTCAGTGGAGAAGCTGGCCCGAGCCGCTTTGACGCACGATCCTTGGCCCCGCTCGGGACATCAGGTAAGCTGGGGGCGAAGAGTCTGCGGGACTTGGGCAGCGTCACCTGAAGAGCTCGGACCGTCGCCGAGCTTCCCCCAGCTCGGAAGGGAGAGCCGACCCAGGCGCGATCTAAGAGAACTCTGTGACCTGTCATCCTTTGCAAGTAAAAACTTAGTCTGAGAAGACGTAAATGAAGTGGGGTATATGACCGAGCATAGCAGCCCGACGGGCGGGTCCTTGACTCTCTCCAGTCCTAACTCTTGCATTTGTATTGGAATTTTTAGTAGTTATTCCCACCGTATTACCTCGTTTGAGAAACCCACCGTATTACCTCTTTTGAGAAACATATGGGACGTAGCGTTGTCGACGGAGAGCTTCAGCTTGGGAATGCAGAGACGAAAATTGAGCTCAGTTCTGTCACCAACCTGTTGATCAGTTCACTTCATTTTGTTTTAGCTTCAGTTTCTTAACGTACGATGTGGTCTACATCATTATCAAAGCCATGTTAGTGCCCCAAGATCGTGAACTTGTTTAGTTATTAACTTATTAATTAAATCATTTTAAATATAGATGCGGATACGCTGCCTTACAATGAATTGCATTAGAGTCTGTGGGTAAATTTTTATACAGTTTAATCCTTGGGGTATGACTTTATTGAATTTATAGTTTGTAATTATAATTAAAATATTATTTATAATGTTTATAAGGTATTAGTTTCAGGTAAGCAACATAGTGACCTAATATTTATATATTATATTCCATTCAAAGTTGTTATAAAATATTGGCTGTTTTTCCTGTAATGCACATTACATCCTGTTATCCTTTTAACTTAGTTTATAACTAGCAGTATGTACCCCTTAGTAACTTTAACTTATTTTGCCCCTCCCCCACCCCTCTCCCCACCAAACCACTAGTTCTCTGTGTCTGTTTCTGTTTTATATTAATAGAATATTGTTATTATATAATGATATAATGCTATTATGCATTTATTTGGGTTTTTTTAGCTTCCACATGTAAGTGAAGACATACAGTATCTGGCTCTGACTTACTTCATGAAACGTTAAACCCTCCATCTATGTTGCACATGACAGAATTTTTTTTTATTTTTTCTCTTTTCTTTTCTTTTTCTTTTTTTTTTCTTTTGTCTTTTTAGGTCCTCACTCGAGGCATATAGACATTCCCAAGCTAAGGGTCTAATTGGAGCCACAACTGCCGGTGTGCACCACAGCAACGCCAGATCTGAACTGTGTCTGCAACCTACACCACAGCTTATGGCAATGCCAGATCCTTTAACCCACTGAGTGAGGCCAGGGATCAAGCCTACATCCTTATGGATTCTAGTGGGGGTTTTTACCACTGAGCCACAACAGGAACTTGGAGAATTTCATTGTTTTTAATGACTAAGGTTCCTTGTGTGTGGCAGGGTGTGTGTGTGTACATGCATCTTCTTTTTTTCATTCATCTGTTGGACACTTAGGTTGCTCCATATCTTAGCTGTTGTAAATATGCTGTCATGAACATTGGGATGCATGTATCTTTTCTAATTAGAGTTTTTGTTTTCTTTGGATAAATACCCAGGAGTGGAGTTCCTGGATCATATAGTAGTTCTATTTTTAGTTTTTTTGAGGAAGCTTTATACTGTTTCCCATAGTGGCTGCATCAATTAACATTCTCACCAACAGTGTACTACAATTCCCTTTTCTCCACATACTCCTCAGCATTTATTATTTGTGTTTTTGACAGTGGCCATTCTGACAGGTGTAAGGTGATATCTCAGTGTGGTTTCGATTTGCATTTTCCTGATGATTAGCGACGTTAGTATCTTTTCCTCTGCCTGTTGGCCATCTGTCTTTGGAAAAATGTATGTTCAGGTCCTCTTCACATTTTTTAATTGGATTTTTTTATATATCATGTTGTATGGGTAAACTATTTTCTTAAATAGATTTTAATTTTAAGAATAGTTTTAGGGTGTTCCTTTCATGGCGCAGCGGAAACGAATCTGACTAGGAACTTGTCGCAACTAGGTTGCATGTTCGATCCTGGCCTCGCTCAGTGGGTTAAGGATCTGGCATTGTTGTGAGCTGTGGTGTAGGTCGCAGACAAGGCTTAGATCTGGCGTTGCTGTGGCTGTAGTGTAGGCCGGCAGCTGTAGCTCCGATTGGACCCCTAGCCTAGGAACCTCTATATGCTGCAGGTGCAGCCCTATAAAGCAAAAAAAAAAAACAAAGTTTCAGGTTTACAAAAAACTGCACATAAAGTACAGAGTCCCTATTTAAGTTCTCTTCCCTTCCCCTATCCCTAGTTCCCCTATTATTAGCATCCTGCAGGTAGTGTAATACATTTGTTGCAATTGATGGACCAAAATTGATACGTTGTTATTGAAATCCATAGTTTATTTTAGGATTCACTCTTTTTGTTGTACAGTTTCATGGGTTTTGACAAATGCATGATTTCATATTATCTACCATTACAGTATTATACAGAATGGTTTAATTGCTCTATACTCTACATATATGAATTATTTTAAAACTTTTAAAAGATTTATTTATTTAGCTATGCCCACAGCACACAGAAGTTTCTGGGTCAGGGATCAAACCCAAGCCACGGCAGTGACAGTGCTGGGTTCTAATTAGTCCTGTTTTGTTTTGTTTTTTAGAGCCTCAGGTGCAGCATGTGGAAGTTCCCAGGCTAGGGGTCAAATTTGAGCCATAGCTGCCAGCCTACGCCACAGCATAGCAACACCACGTTTGCGACTTACACCACAGGTCATGGCAACGCTGGACCCTTAACCTTCTGAGCGAGGACAGGGATTGAACCTGCATCCTCATGGATACTGGTCAGATTCGTTTCTGCTGAGCCATGATGGGAACTCCCCAAACTCATTTTTAAAGGTCATTTATATTTTGATTTATTGCTACTCAACCAGGAATTATCTTTATGGATCTGAGTTTAATAAAAATGAGTATCTCAGAGTTCCTGTTGTGGCTCAACAGGTTACCAAAATCTGTCTAGTATCCATGAGGATGTGGGTTTGATCCCTGGCCTCACTCAATGGCTTAAGGATCCAGTGTTGTTGTGAACTGTGGTGTAGGTCACAGACTTGGCTTGGATCCCACTGTTGCTGTGGCTGTTGTGTAGGCCAGCATCCGTGGATCCGATTGGATCCCTAGCCCGGAAACTCCCATATGCCGCAGGTTTGGCCCTAAAAAGAATATGTCACTATGTACAAACTAGAGAAAAGTAGGAAGGGATAATTAGCCAAAATTAATAATAATTATAAAATGTTAACAAGTATGAATATACTTTCAGAAAAACTTTATTGTATTTCGACAAATATATGTAAACATTGCAGATAACTCATCTAATCAGTATTGGGCTAATAAATGGTCTTGTTTTTTTTTTTTTTTTTGTCTTTTTACCTTATCTAGGGCCGCACCGCGGCATATGGAGGTTCCCAGGCCAGGGGTCTAACAGGAGCTGTGGCTGTCAGCCTTCGCCACAGCCACAGCAACGTGGGATCTGAGCCTCGTCTGCAACTTACACCACAGCTCACGGCAATGCCGGATCCTTAACCCACTGAGCAAGGCCAGGGATCAAACCCACAACCTCATGTTCCTAGTCAGATTCATTAACCACTGAGCCATGATGGGAGCTCCTATTGTTTTTTTGTTTTGTTTTGTTTTGTTTTTCATATATATATATATGGTTGTTGTAAATCTCCTCCAAAATTAACTTTTTTCCTGTTTTGGCCCCTATGGGGGGAAAAAGAAACGTTGAAACATGTAGGTACCGTGTCCCACTCCTGTGCTTCCCTGGAAATGTCTGTCTTAGATGCCTATGTAAGAATATCCATGTATCTCTGCTAAAAGTGGATTGACATAAGGAGCTGGGAGGATATATTCCTAATGTCCCAGGTCAGGATTATGTTCTGCCAGTACTGTCCTATGATAAGTCTCAAAACACCACAAACAAGTTTTCTTATAGTTAATTTCCTGTCTTATTTTCATTTCTATTATAGGACTTCCTTGAAAACAGGTATAGTACCTTTTCTCATACCTCTTCTTATTTTTATCCCATGATAAAAATAAGAAAAGGTGAAAGCATTCAGTATACTTGGTTAAACATCTGTGGTGTACCTTAAAAAGAGATGAGGATCAGAAGAGTAACCGCATAGTATTTGGGGTTTTTACCATGCTGTGCAACACTGCAAGTCTATTTGCTAGTCTTAAACTAGAATATGTATTACTTTTTGCTTATTTGCTATTTTTTTTTTTTTTTTTCACTTTTTAGGGCCGCACCTGCAGCATATGGAGGTTCCCGGGCTAGGGGTCAAATCGGAGCTGTAACCGCCAGCCTATGCCACAGTCACTGCAACACCAGATCAGAGCCGCATCTGCGACCTACACCACAGCTCACGGCAATGCTGAATCGTTAACCCACTGAGCAAGGTCATGAATCAAACCCGCAACCTCATGGTTTCTAATTGGATTCGTTAACCACTGTGCCACAGCGGGAACTCCTTATTTACCATGTTAATACACTTTTCTTTTTTGTGTTTTTAGGGCCACACCCTCAGCATATGGAGGTTCCCAAGCTAGGGGTCGAATTGGAGCTGTAGCTACTGGCCTACACCACAGCCACAGCAACTCAGAATCCAAGCCACATCTGTAACCAACACCACAACTCACAGCAGCACTGGATCCTTAACCCACTGAGCAAGGCCAGGGATCAAACCAGCGTCCTCATGAATACGAGTCGGGTTCATTGACCACTGAGCCATGACGGGAACTCCTGTTAATACTTTTAAGGGCACTGTTCCCCTTATAGTTTTTTTCTTTTTTTTAAATTTTATTGATGTATAGTTGGTTTACAATGTTGTGTTAGTTTCATATCCTTTTCCATTATAGTGTATCACAGGATATTAAATGTAGTTCCCTGTGCTTGTCATTCATTTCCTCTATAGTTTTGATGAGGACTTTCCTAACGTCTCCCTTTTAGAAGACATGAATGGAGCATATAGAGGCAGAGGATTTGGACGAGGAAGGTTTCAAAGCTGGAAAAGAGGAAGAAGTGGTGGAAATGCCTCAGGAAAATGGAGAGAACGAGAGCACAAACTTAACTTGAATAAAGCCACAGGAAAGCATCCTGGTAGGGGAGGCCAATGGTTCAGGTTTTTTTTTCCTTCATGAAGGAATTTGTTCATGTCTGTCATGAAAAGCAGTTAAACTCAAATTTCAGTCTGTGTATTATTTGACGTTACCCTTTAAGGTAATATTTGGATGTTAATATCCAAAATTCTTACTGAAACTTGTAACTTAGATATTCTGTTATTAACATTTTGCGTCCTCATTGTTAAAGGGAGAAGCAGATTGTGGGGAAAAAGTTTGCTCTGTTTCTGTTAACCTAGAATTATGGTTTTTTGTGGGTTTGTTTTTACAGAGCAAAGCCCACAGTCTTTGCTACTACAGTCAACATTGGATAAATTCATACCATATAAAGGCTGGAAGTTTTATTTCTCTGAAGGTAGGTAGAGTTAAACATGCGAAAAGTACTGTAAGTCATATTTTCTTAACTAGGCTTTGGATGCTATATCTCATGTTACGTAATTCATGTGGCTTACATATTTGTGTATCTGTCTCCCCCTTCTTTAGTCTTAGTTTTTGGTTTTTTTTTTTTGGCATTTGTCATTTTAGGATCATACCCACGGCATATGGAGGTTCCCAGGCTAGGGGTCTGATTGGAGCTGTTGCTGCCGGCCTACACCAGAGCCACAGCAATGCCAGATCCGAGCTGCATCTGCAACCTACACCACAGCTCACGGCAATGCCGAATCCTTAACCCACTAAGCGAGGCCAGGGATTGAATCCTCAGCCTCATGTTTCCTAGTCGGATTCGTTTCTGCTGAGCCACAACAGGAACTCCAATAAGGTTAACTTTGAAAAGCAACAACTACTCTTATGACTGATGGAGCCAAAGGTAAGTAGTTTAAAGTTACCAGACCCTAGGAATTCAAAGGAGGTTTGAATTCATAGCTGTGGCTTTGACTTTTGAGAGGCACCCTACAAAGCTTTGCTTGGCTCTCTGAAGGATATCCTTCAGAGCTGTGCTCAGATCACTGAGGTGCATTAAAGCTGATTATCGCTGGTAATCCTGGTAGGAGGCTGGCATGGTTGGTGCCTGGAATTGGAGGCTAGAACTGGAACTATCCTCTGCAGCTGGAGAGATGCTAAAAAGAATTGAAAACAAAAATAAACTAACTTCCTCCCTTCCTTCCTCTCTCTAAAATGCCTCCAATTGGCAGAACCTAACAGGAGTCTGGGAAATGCGGTATTTAGATCTTGATCATAGAATCGCTGAGCAGAAAGTAGAAGGGTTGGCTTGGAACCGAGAGACAACCACCAACAGTTTGTATAGAAACACAGTTAAGGAATCTCCTTTCTATAATCCTGAGTACCAGTTAAAATTATACATCTGTCTCTGTGGGTTTGAAGAATCATCTTTTCTCTTCTCTGATAGTATCATATGCTTATTATATGTCTTATGATATGTGGGATTTATGTTTATATATATCCGTGTTTTTTCCCCAATAGATTGTGCATTGCTTAAGGGCAAAGATCTTGCCCCATACCAGGAACTCAGCTTTCGTTCTGTGAATGAAGAAAGTGCTTTTCAGATGTTTTCTGTATTGAGAATCTGTTTTTTCCTATTACTTAGACAGATATGTTTCATGGTTGACATGTCTTTTGTTGCTTTAGAATGTTGGTTTAGCCACCAATACCTGCACTGTTTCCCTGGCATTTAGCTCAGAAAGTAAGGATATAGTCTTTGGACTGGTCCTAAAGTTGGAGCCCACAAAGCACCTTTGACCAGTCGTACTTCCACACTGATTCATTGTACTGTTGCTCTGTGAGAGACCAGACTGAAAATGTCATGGAACTTTACATTGTGGAAGATAGCTTTACAATTTTGGGACTAGAGTCAAGAGGTGGTCCGCATCCCCTGATCTAAGGAAGGGATTTGACAAGTGGATTTTTGCAAAGGCATTGTCTTCAGCGTTGTTTCAGAAAAGAGTTTAATGTGTCAAGCTTTGGCTTTATTATGAAAGCTATTTGAACTAATAGGTACTGTTAGGTTCACAGCTTCATTGTAAAGATTTTCAGATATTGGGGCTTTTAGAAAGAGATACTTCCTGTCTTCATTTCAGATTGTGCGAACCTAAGCATGTCTTAGAATCTTGTGTATACATCATATACCATTTCTTATCTAAATGTAATCAGAATGCAAAGCAATTGGACAGATCATTTACCGTGTGTATGGCGTTTTGTCTCATGAAAATTATGTGTGTGTGTGTGATGATTATCCGTGCTAATGCCATTTTTGGATTAGTTTACAGTGACAGCTCTCCTTTTATTGAGAAGATTCAAGCATTTGAAAATTTTTTCGCAAGGCATATCGATTTATATGATAAGGTAAGATTCCTGTACCACAAAGCTACTAGTCCACCCTTACATGTCATCTTATTGGACAGTATATCTGAGGGGCTAATAATGGTGATGACAGACACTGGACTGCTTTGGTCCAGCTCCCAGCTTGCCACGTTAGCAGTGTGGACTTTGGCGAGCTACTTACTTTGTGCCTCAGTTTTCTCATCTATCATTAGAGGATAATGGTATTCTTAGTACTTACTACAGAGGGTTGTTAAGAGGCATAAATGAGTTGATATATTTTAATATTAGAACTGTGCTTGGTACAAAACTTGTAGTACTTATCACCTTAGTAACATACGCTTTCTCAAAGTTTGTAATTGAATGCTCGAGTATGATAATTGACTCTGAAAAAGTGATCATTGTTTTTATACCTTAATATTTTATAGGATGAAATAGAAAGAAAGGGAAGTATTTTGGTGGACTTTAAAGAATTGACAGAGGATGACGAAATAGCTAAATTGATACCAAATATAGCAAATGAATTGAGGGATACACCTGAGAAAACTCTGGCTTGCATGGGTTTGGCAATACATCAGGTAAATGTTTATTTTGTGAGACTTGTCAAAATTTTAAAGGAAGATTTTATGTAACAGTCCCATCTCTAAAAGCTTCTTAGTTTTTATCAACAGAACTTGGCTAAAACTGAAAGGTTGCAATACTGTCCTAAAAACTGTATATATAGCAGCTTACCCAGATATAACATTTACTTCTCATTTATTTAAATTAGTTTAATCTTATCAAAGATTGTATAGAAATTAAACCTTGTTTTCAAGGAGGCATGTAATCTCACAGGAAAGATGAGGCTTCATGGTGTTACTAGTTATGGACCTGAACAAAAAGCTTAATCTCAGATTTAGGTTTTGTGGCATGGGGCAAGTCCCTTAATCTCCCTAAGTGTCCCCCTGTATAGATTGAAAATTTAAAAGTATTTGCTTTGCCTGCCTGAGTTTTTCTCAGAGTTAGATGACACAGCATATGTGAAAGCATTTTTTAGGCTGGCAATTAGATAAATAATTCAAGATAAAATGTGGTAAATCTCAGGACAGGCACAGAAAAGTGCTAGCTGCATTCAGAGATAAAGACCTTCAGCTTTTGGGGAGGAATGGGCAAAGTGCAGAGGAAGTCTAGGGGTGGTGGGTTGTATGATGGGTCTTAAAGGGGCACTGAAGACTGAACACAGAGCAGAGGAGGTAAGGAACAATTCATTACCAAGATGTGTACACTGCTAGTGACCCTAGCTTGGGAACCTTGGCTATTTTCTTCAGACTGCCCTTGCTCATTAGTTCTTCTTATCTAAGTTACCATATCCTTTCACTCCTATTTCTAAAATGTCTCTTAAAAACACCACTTTTCTATTCTTACAGTCTCTGTCTTAAGCCTTCATTATCTTTCCTTAACTGTTGACATACATGGTAAAACTTGATTTGTCCTGGAAACTGGTGACTCTTTCCTGCCAAATGATATCCAAGCCCTTTGTGTGTCATTGAAAGCCTTCCATAACCTAGTTCACCTTCTTCTCCTCACTCTCCTTCATTCATTACCATCCAGCTAAACTGCACTTCCTCTAGGATTCTCTGAATCCTGCACCTCTTAGACATGCTGTCCATTGGGTATAGAATGCCCCTTGCCCCACACATCCAAATGTCTTGTCACTCTTTGAAAGCTTTCTTATGGCCCCTTTTCAAAGCTCACATGTATTTTTGTCTATAATTTTTACGGTAACAATTATAGTTGTATACTTGCATCTCATTTTCTCAGACTGGCGGCATGCTGCTTTGTACACAAGTAGATGTTAAGTATTTATTTTAAGTTAATGTCAAATGCCAAGGAAGTAAATATTGGTTATTTCAAAAGTCATCTTTACTTTCTTTATCTTAATCAGTGTATATGGAAAAGGAGAAGATATTTTTTTCACCAGAATCCTTCCAGAATGTAATAGCTTTTCCCAAAGCTATTACATTTTCTTTAGTGCATAGAGGACTATTTTGAAAAAATACTTTAAAGACCTTCAGTATTAGATTTAATTGAAACAGCAGACAGAGATGCTGGAATTCTCCAGCCCAGGGATGGCAAAATCCCAGGGAAAATAATAATTCACTATAAAGTAATTGTAATTAAATATCAAATATCACAATTTTAAAGGGCAATTAGAATGCTATTAATGTTCTATTCTGGGGAGTTCCCTTTGTGGCTCAACAGTTAACGAACCCAGCCAGCTTGCTCAGTGGGTTGGGGATCTGGCATTGCCGTGAGCTGTGTTGCAGGTCGCAGACACGGCTCGGATCCTGTGTTGCTGTTGCTATGGTGTAGGCCAGTGGTTGCAGCTCTGATTCGGCCCCTAGCCTGGGAACCTCCATATGCCATGGGTGTGGCCCTAAAAAGCAAAAAAAAAAAAAAGGCAAAAAAATTCTATTTATAACTTCATATTCTTTATATAAAAGAGTTCTGAGGGTATTTTGTTTTCAAACTTTTAAGTAGATGTCTGTCTTGTCTAGGTATTAACTAAGGACCTTGAAAGGCATGCAGCTGAGTTACAAGCCCAAGAAGGATTGTCTAGAAATGGGGAAACAGTGGTAAATGTGCCACACATTCATGCAAGGTGAGAAATTTGCTGGGGTTAAAGTATTTAGAATCAGACATTGAAGCCTATTTAAGAATGAGAACTTCATTTCACAAAGCCAGGTAAATCAGTAAAAAGGGTATGCATCGTCACACCCAAGTGAACCTACTGAATTTGAAGTGATTATGATAGAAATAAACCTTTTCTACTCATATAAGTTGATTTGTCAACCTGTAAGTGGTGCGATTAAAATGCGTTAAAATTATTACATTTCTGTTAAGCACGGAGAATAAATGGAATTTTGTTTTTTGAAGTCACCTTTATTGTATTATAAAATTTTAAATTTCTCAATAGAAGAGATGAATAAGGTAATCATCAGAGTTTAGGAAGAAAGACTTCTCCTAACTTTTTTTTTTGTCTTTTTGCCTTATCTAGGGCCACACCCATGGCATATGGTGGTTCCCAGGCTAGGGGTCTAACAGGAGCTGTAGCTGTCGGCCTTCGCCACAGCCACAGCAACGTGAGATCCGAGCCGCGTCTGCAATCTACATCACAGCTCAGGGTAATGCCGGATCCTTAACCCACTGAGCAAGGCCAGGGATCGAACCTGCAACCTCATGGTTCCTAGTTGGATTCGTTAACCACTGCGCCACGATGGGAACCCCTTTCCTAACATTTCTTGAAAAAGAAGTTAGAAACTCAAAAGTTACTGAATCTGAGATTTTCCTTTTGGCATCAAATTTTTTCCTTTTTCCCTAAAGAACAGCCAATGGGACAAGAATAGGGAACATTTAGCTTTTTTTAAATGATATAATACTTAGAACATTCCTGATAAATATGAGGGCGATATGGTTTGAGAATTCCATAGTTGCTCCTAAAAAGAACTTGTGAAAATACAGATATCCTCAGCTTTCTGTTCATGGTAAATTCATAGGTAAATATATTCCTGTTTTTGTTTTTAGGGTATACAATTATGAACCCTTGACACACCTCAAGAATGTTCGAGCAAACTACTATGGAAAATACATTTCTCTTAGAGGGACAGTTGTTCGTGTCAGTAATATAAGGCCTCTTTGTACCAAGATGGCTTTTCTTTGTGCTACATGTGGAGAAGTTCAGAGTTGTTCTCTTCCAGATGGAAAATATAATCTCCCCACAAAGGTATCATCTTCTTTACTCCTTCTCTTGGTAAAGAAGGCAAATCAATTTACAGAAAATATTTCCCGGTGTTTCTAAATACAGAGCTTATTTTTTTATTTTCAGTTTTTAAGTTTTGAATTACCTCAGAGTACAGAAAATAAAAAAATGAAATATCTCTAACCACCACTCAGAATTTACATTTTGCAGATCCAGATATATTTTGAAAGCTGTAAAGCATTGCTGGTACAATTTGTATCTCTTTTTTACCCCCTGCTTGTACCATTCCCAGAGAAGATCATTCTCCTGAAGTTCATGTGTACTTTTTCCATTCATATTTTTATATTTTGACTTAATAGGTACACATATTGTTTTCTTTCCTTTATTCTGCTCTTTGAACGTGATATGTTCCTTTTTTCTGTAGCGTTTTTTTTAACTGTAGATTTTAAAACTATAGAAAAGTATAGAAAATAATGTAACTAATATCAGTATACCACCATTTTGAGTTAGCAATATTTAACAAAAAATATTAAGTGTTATAAAGTTAAAAGTCTCTTTTGGGAGTTCCTGTTGCGGTGCTATGAAAACGAATCCAGCTAGTATCCATGAGGATTTGGGTTTGATCCCTGGCCTTGTTCAGTGGGTTAAGGATCCAGCATTGCTGTGAGCCTTGGTGTAGGTTGCAGGCGCAGCTGGGATCCTGTATTGCTGTGTCTGTGATGTAGGCCAGCAGCTACAGCTCCCATTCGACCCCTAGCCTTGGAATTTCCATATGCTGCAGGTGTGGCTCTAAAAAGCAAAAAAAAAAAATGTCGAGGAGTTCCCATTGTGGCGGAGCAGAAACTAATCTGACTAGGAACCATGAGGTTGTGGGTTCAATCCCTGGCCTTGCTCAGTGGGTTAAGGATCTGGCATTGCTGTGAGCAGCGGTGTGGTCACAGATGCGGCTTGGCTCCTGCGCTGCTGTGGCTGTGGTGTAGGCTGGCAGCTGTAGCTCCGATTCGATCCCTAGCCCGGGAACCTCCATATGCCATGGGTGCAGTGCTAAAAAGCAAAAAGAAAAAAAAAAAAAGCCTCTCTCTTTCCCTCCTCAGTTCCATTAACTTTGCTTCATCCCTAGAGAAAGGTAGCCACTATTCTGAAATTAACATTTGTTCTTCAAGTCTTCGTTTTCATACTTGACTATATATGTAGGGCTTGTTTATCATTACATAAATTTACGTATCTTTACATAAATTTATCTTTACATAAATGGTATACTGAATGTAACAAATTAGAACTTTTTTTAACTTGGTTATTTAAAGTTCTGACTGTCATAATGCATATCTAATTCTTTCATTTTTACTGTTGTGGAGTAAACAAATAGCCACTGTTTATCCATTCTCCTTGTGGACATTGTGCTGTTTCCAGCATTGCTAAAATACTTTTTGGATTGTTGGTCCCAACTTACACCCTTACTAATAGTGTTAATCAGTTACCATTTTCCCATATTTCCTTTAACACTTGTTATTGTTAGATTTTTTAATTTTTGCCAGACTGGCAGGTATAAAATGGTATTTCACTTTTAATATGAATTTCTCTGATTTCTGTTATGTTTTAGCATCTTTTCACATCCTTATTGGCCATTTAGTTTCTTTCTTTATTGAATTTTCTGTTTGTGTTATTGATAGGAGTTCTTTCTAAATTGTAGATACTAGTCATTGATCTTTTTACATCATAGATGTTTAACTTTGTGGTGCATTTTTTTTGTATTAGAGTTTTGCATTTTGATGTAGTTAGATTGATCAGTCTTATCCCTTACGACTTATACGTTTTATACACTGCTTAAGAAGCCTTCCCTCACTCAAGCATTATAACCATATCTCTTACATTTTCTCCTAATACTTTTAAGCCTTTTTTTTCCTTTTTTCCTTTTCTTCTTTTTTTCTTTTTAGGGCTGCACCTGTGGCATATGGAAGTTCCGGGCTAGGGGTCAGAGTGGAGCTGCAGCTGCCAACCTACACCACAGCCACAACACCACCAGATCCAAGCTGCATCTGCAACCTGCACCTCAGCTTGTGGCAATGCCAGATTCTTAACCCACTGAGTGAGGCTAGGGATTGAACCTGTATCCTCCTGGATACTAGTTGGATTCTTAACCTGCTGAGCCACAATGGGAACTCCTAAGTCTTGTTTTTCATACTTAGATCTTTTGTCCATCTGGAATTCAATTCTGTAAATGGCATAAAGCTAAGGATCTAATTTTATCCTTGTAGGTGAAAAGTCAGTTGTTGCCATTTGTTAGTTAAGCCCCGTGTTTCTACTGCTGTGCAGTGTGTCCTGTGTAATGTACTGTTGCTGTGGGCGCATGAGTCTGCTTCATTTCACTGGTCCTACACCAGCTCTACATGATCCTGTTTACATTGCTCTTATTAAAATTTTTGATAAGGTAAGGAGACTTAATCATATCTGTTCTTTTCCAGAGTTGCCTTTATCATCCTTAGCCTTAATAAGTTTAGTATTTATGCATTTCTATTCAAATTGAAATTCCTAAGGCTTACTTCTCTTATAGGAAGACTAGATAGAGTATGTTAGGTTCATCTATTGGTTCTGAATAATCAATGCTGTTGATAGACAGGTGTCATCTGGTATTTGGGCTTAACATTCAGGTATTGCCTTTAAGTCAGAGGCCTGAATTTAAATTCTGATTTAACGTGGATATTTTCTTTCTTTCTTCTTTTTTTTTTTTTTGGTCTTTTTGGAGCCGCATCCGTGGCATATGGAGGGTCCCAGGCTAGGGGTCCAGTTGGAGCTGCACCTGCTGACCTGCACCACAGCCGCAGCAACCTGGTATCTGAGCCGCATCTGCAACCTACACCACAGCTCATGGCAACGCTGGATCCCTAACCCACTGAGCCAGGCCGGGGATCGAACCTGCAACCTCATGGTTCCCAGTCAGATTTGTTTCTGCTGTGCCACAAACAGAATTCCGACTTGGATATTTTCTGTAAGCATTATTTGGTCAAGGTATTTCCACACCCTGTAACATAGTACGTAGTGGTGCTGACTTTACTTATGTGTCTGAACTTCAGTGAATTGATCAGAAAGATGATTGTTCCAGGTGATCTCTGTTCTGGTCACTCTTGTTGCGTAACTAATCATCCTAAAACACAGTGGCTCAAAATAACAATAATCACTTTATTATTTCACATGGTTTCTGTGGGTCAAGAGTTTGGAAGAACTGATTGGCTGGGTACTTCTGGCTCTAGGTCTCTTATGGCGGTAGAATAGCAAGGGGCTGGAGTGGCTGGGGGCTGACCAGTGTCTCTCCTTGTGTCTTTCTTTGTGGGCTGGTTTTTGCTTCTTGCACATAGTATGGCAACTCAGGACACTCATTCTGCTTACATGGCTGTTGATAGCTTCAAGAGACAGGTCCAGCCAACCTGCAGAAATGGCTCTGCCTCTTTTCAGGATTCCTTAGAAATCAGACAGGATCACTTCTGTCCCATGTGGTTGGTTACAGAGGGAGTCACAAGCCTGTCTACATTCCAGGAGGGGGAAATTATTTAGACTCCATCTCTTTATCAGGGAGTAGCAAGGTTCTAGAAAGGTTTGAGGGGAGATATTGTTACAACCGTATTTGGAAAACAATCTGCCACAGTCTCTATATTTGTAAATGCGTCTTGCGGTACACACAGCTAACAAGTGACTTATGAAAACTTAAACACAACTGACTTACATGTTGAGAACTGCCTCTGTGGCACAATAGATGTTATACTGCACAAACAGTGCAAAAGGAGTGGGGATTGAAGAAGACCTAGAAAAGGCTTTTGAAAAGGGAGCAACCGGGTATGTAGGACTTGGGTATAAGGGACTATTCAAGGATTAGGAGATGATGTGGGCACAAAGGAAGGAGTGGGACAGGCAAGTAAGGATCCTTGAATACCCACAGCAGGAAGAATAAGAGCGGTAATCAAGAGGGACCAGCTGAAAACATGCCTCAAAAAGAGAAACAGTGTAGAAGAAAATAGAAATTTATCGCAGCTTTTAGTTCTACTTTAATACCATTCTGAGACCAACTTTTAAAACAATACTAAAGGAAGGATTTTAACTTAAATTTTCCTAAGATATGACTGTAGTGTATCAAAACTTACATGTGAATGAATTTCATTGCAGTGTCCTATTCCTGCCTGTCGAGGGAAGTCATTTACTGCTCTCCGTAGCTCTCCTCTCACAGTTACGACGGACTGGCAGTCAATCAAGTAAGCAAGCAGACTATTCAGTAGAAGGCAGGTTTTAGAGCTCCCAGGCTGCCAAGTAAATCTGCAATATTCCTCTATTATACTTTGATTCTTATCTGTAGATGATGATAAAGTATGTAATAAAGTATATGGTAAAGTATTTGATAAAGAGTTATGTATTGAAATGATAGTTGTCTTGATTTGAAATTTGTTCTCTGTCAGATTCCAGAAAGGATTTAATGGGCAAGTATTATATCCTTTTGCTACTAGGAAGTAGTTCATTTACTCTCTCATTTATGTGACTCATTGAACTGGAAAACTGTATGTTTCATTCCATAATGATCTGTGCTGAAGGATTCCCTTAGAGGAGTTCCCTGGTGGCCTAGTGATTAAGGATTTGGCTGTGGCTCGGGTCTGATCTCTGGCCCAGGAATTTTTCCATGTTGTAGGCAAAACCAAAAAAAAAAAAAGAATCCCTTGGAAATAGATGTTTCATTTCATGTTTACACTATCCATAAGGCACTTTACTCTAGGTGTTTAAAAAAAAAATCTTTTTTTTTTTGAAAGTCGCCTAGTTTTCTCTCTGTGCATGTATTTTTAATGTAACAATTTATTCCATTTCATTTTCTGGCTGTAATCCTGTAACTCATCCCTGAATATAAAATAATGGGTGGTTTTGAAGGCAGAGTGCTATCCAGGAAACCTGGCTGAAACAGATGGTCTTTTTGTTTGTTTGTTTGTTTTGCTTTTTAGGGCAGCACCCAGGGCATATGGAAGTTCCCAGGCTAGGGGTCAAATTGGAGCTGCAGCTGCCACCCTATACCACAGCCACAGCAACGAGGGATCTGAGCCTTGTCTGCAACCTATACTACAGCTCATGGCAATGCTGGATCCCTAACCCCCTCAGCAAGGCCAGGGATTGAGCCCTCGTCCTCATGGGTACTAGTTGGGTTCATTAACCGCTGAGCCATGACAGGAACTCAAAACAGATGGTCTTAAAAAACTAAGAACCCAGGAAAAAAGTGAAGTAGATGGCTACCAAGCCCTGTCCTAGCTTCACCTCCTTCTGCCCTGAAAAAACCAAGACCAGTATATATATAGTAATTAGCTATACACAATGCCGAGATCTTTACAAATATTCCATTTTATAAAAGACAGTTTTTTTTTTAAAGACAAAATGTTTAAAACTCTCAAGTGTGGTGCCATATGAATGGGGGAACCTGGTTTCGAGCCCACGCCTTTAGCACTGTTACCACTGAGGAGAGTGATGAGGCCCTCAAAGATGCTATAAGGTTCACAATAAATGCACAGAAGATTCACAGTGATTTAATTATTTGAACATAATCTCTGTTTTCAGGTTACAAAAACAGACAAAAAATGGGCTTAAATACTTTAATTAAATTTGAATGATCATCTAATGTTAGGAAATTAAACTTAGGGGTAGATGATTGAGAAAGGAAAGCTGTTTAAATCCTTCTTTTGAATATTTAAAAGTAAGGTATTGCTCAGGTTCATTTTAAGTGAGTTATAGTAAAACTTGGTTAATGAATTACATTATAAGCTTATATAATTAATTGTTTTATTCTGTTGCTATGTAGATATAGAAAATGATTTTTTGGGAGTTCCCATCATGGCTCAGTGGTTAATGAATTCGACTAGGAACCATGAGGTTGCGGATTCGATCCCTGGCCTTGCTCAGCGGGTTAAGGATCCGGCGTTGCCGTGAGCTGTGGTGTAGGTTGCAGACACGACTTGGATCCTGTGTTGCTATGGCTGTGGTGTAGGCCAGCTCGGATCCCGCGTTGCTGTAACTGTGGCGTAGGCCGGTGGCTAGAGCTCCGATTAGACCCCTAGCCTGGGAACCTCCATATGCCGCAAGTGAGGCCCTAGAAAATGCAAAAAGACAAAAAAAAAGGAAAATGATTTTTTAGCCTAGAAGAAAGGCCTCCGTTTTGCCATATATAGTAGATTCAGTTTCAGTTTTCTTTTGAGCCTTAGCTTTGGATGGCCCTAAGGAATTAAATTATTGTTTTTCAACTAGTGCATTGAAACGTTTGGGTCCATCAAGGTGACAAAGGCCTTATAGTTTATATCAGAGCTGGAAGCCTTTACAGTTGCAGCTGTCCCAGTTCTAGGAGTTCATCTAATGAAAACAGTCACGATATGCAGAAAAAGCTTGCTAAAGTATGTTTTCACAGTATTTGCCTAAAGATCTAAAGAAAATAGTATAAGGATGGTACAATCAGTTATTCTGTAGCCACTAATTATGATGATATAGGAGAGTATTTTGAAATGATTTTTTTTAAATGTTTACCATGGAGTTCACTAGTGGCTCATTGGGTTAACGACTTGGCATTGTCACTGCAGTGGTGAGGGTTGGATCCCTAGCCCAGGAACTTTCACATGCCATGAGTATAGCCAAAAAAACAATCAACAAAAAATGTTTACCATGAATTTAGTGATGAATCAGGTCACAGAATGCTATCTACTGTGTAATACTGACTTTATTTAAAAAAAAAGCAATGCAGGAAATACAAAAGTGTTGAGAGTATACTTTCTGGCAGGTGAGATTAGAGTAATTATTATTTTCTTTTTTTTGTTTATCTGTGTTTTTACATTTTTCTAAAGGTGACACATGTTCTTTTGATTATGTAAGTCTAAAAATGTAATTTTAGGAGTTCCCATCGTGGAGCAGCGGTTAACAAATCCAACTAGGAACTATAAGGTTGCGTGTTCGATCCCTGACCTTGCTTAGAGGGTTGACGATCCGGCGTTGCCATGAGCTGTGGTGTAGGTCACCAGTGCAGCTCAAATCCTGCATTGCTGTAGCTGTGGTGTAGGCCAGCAGCTGTAGCTCCGATTCAACCCCTAGCCTGGGAACCTCCATATGCTGCGGGTGCACCCCTAAAAACCAAAAAAAATAAAAATGTAATTTTAAAGCAAGGAGATACTAGCATGTTGGGTCGTTTGACACCTCTCGTTGCAGTTCTCCAGTATTTAAACGTGCATTGAGAATAAAGGTAGTAGGTAACTGTGGAGCAGGTTTGTACTTACATTCATCATTTAAGTGTAAATTAAAAAGTTCTAAAGTAATGCAGATGAATGTTTTAAAAACTTAATCACTATAGAAGTCTACAGTTCCCACAACTTCTTGTTACCATGTACATTATTTTATTATTTTATTTATTTATTTTTGACCGTGACGTGCAGAAGTTCCCAGGCTAGGGATCAAACCCGTGCCACAGCAGTAACAATGCCAGGTAACCTGCTGTGCCACAAGGGAGCTCCTTAATATAATTTTAGATAATGTCCTATGTCTTTTCCTTCATTTTCCTCATCCACTCTGAGCTGAGACATTAGAAATGCTGTACCCTGCTTTGCTTTCTCCCATTTTGACCTCTAGACCTTTTCTCAGGTATGATGTTACATTTTAAACTGTGAATTTACTTCTGTTTTCTTTCTTTTTCTTCTTTTTTTTTTTTATGGCCACCCCCACAGCATATGGAACTTCCCAGGCCAGGGGAACTATGCCGTAGCTGCAGCAAAGCTGGATCCTTTAACGCACTGCACTGGGCTGGAGGTGAAACCCACACCTCCGCAGTGACCTGAGCCACCACAGTCTCATTCTTAACCCACTGTGCCACAGCAGAAACTCCTTACTTCTGTTTTCTTATCATAATTGCATGCCATGTTTTATTTATAGGTTGTATCTAACAAAAACAACAAATAGCGTTTACATTTTTATGATAGTACAAGTATTGTTCAGCCAAGTAAAGGTGATCAGATGGCAGGAGGAGGAAATGTAATTTATGTCCCTGGGTTTTTTGTTTCATTTTGTTTGCTCCTTAAAGGAAAATGATCCCAGCATCAAAATCCAAATGAGTTCCCTTTTCTTGTACTCTGCTGGATTATCCCGTATTTTAATGTGCTTTGTATTTGCACTGTAAATTTGTGGTTTAGTACTTTTCCAACTCTTTGTTATCTTTTCATCCAGAGTGTTCTGTAAAAGTCCGAATCCGTCTAATTGTGTCTTCATCCTGCTTAACACTGGTTGGCCCTTTTCTTTTAGAGTTGTCTTCAACTCTAGAATATCTATTTCCTGTGGTCTTTCTTTGGGCTTCCTGTCAGGTGAGTCCGTTGGATTGTTCATCTGTCTTTCAACTTTTTCTTCACCCTTTGTTTTCTTTGTGCAGTCTTCTAGATTTCTTTGGCTTTTCCTTTTATCCCTTCTATAAATATTTGGGTTTTATATACATATCTTTAATTTCTCTGATCTCATACTTGTTTTCCAATAACTTCTATTTTTTTCTATTTTTTTAATCCCTTCCACAGCATGCACTAAGTTTCCAGGCCAGGGATCGAAGCTGCGCCACAGCAGTGACAGTACTATGTCCTCAACCCACTAGGCGGCCAAGAAGCTCTTCCAATAGTTTTTTATAGCAATTTATTCTTGTTTTATTTGTTTGTTTTCTTTTTGGGCCACCCTGCAGCATGTGACGTTCCCAGGCCAGGGATTGGATCCAAGCCACAGTAGCGATCCAAGCTACAGCTGCGGCAACACCAGATCCTTAACCCTCTGTGCCAGGCTTGGGATCAAACCTGCATCCCAGCACTCCCAAGACACTGCCGATCCCATTGTGCCACAGTGGGAGCTCCAGTTTATTCTTGTTTTATGGTGGTGACATTTTCTCATAAACTCTTCAGCAGTTTATTCTTTGTCTTTCAGTGCTTCTCGAATTTTTGCTGCTTCATCCTCAAATAATCATCTGATGAGGAATGAGGAATTATTTGGAGTAGGCAGGATAGGTTTCCTTTGCTCTTTTTGGGTAGGAGGTTTTCTTCATAAAGCTTCATCCCTGGACAAGAAGATAGTAGGGTTTGGGCCATATCATATTTTGCTTTATGAATGGGTTTTTGAATTTGACTTGGGCTCCCTCAAATGCCAGAATGAGGAGGCTTATGCTGGAGCTCCTATTCTCTCTGGGCACCAGAGCCCCCCTCACAAAGGGGATGGCTCTGTTTCCTTGAACAGTGCTCTTGTTTTTGCCAGGTAGGAAAGCCTGATGGCTTTGCTGGGGTTCCCTCATTCTTCTACCCACCTGTCCACCCACCTTCCAGATAATTTCTTTTTTTTTTTTTTGGTCTTTTTGCCTTTATGTAGAGCTGCACCCGCGGCACAGATAATTTCTGAAGAGCTGTTCCATGACTTATCTTTCAGTCGACTATCCTGTTTGCTTGCAGCTGTCTATTTCCACTCTCTATTCCTGCCCGTGCCAACTCGGAAGCTTCTGCAGGGCTATGCCAAGAACATTGGCTCCCACTTCTCTTGTACCCTTGTGAATTTTTGCCGTCTGTATTCTGGAATTCATTTTGTTTTACCCATCAATACTTTCCCATTTGCTGTTTTTTAAAATTTCATTAATATCTCTTATTTATTGTTGGCACCTCTACACACCCCAAAACTTCTCTTCATTCTTTTAGTGACTTTCATTTTGGTAGATATTTTGGAAGGAAGGTAGGCAAATGCATGTGCCCATCCTGCCATCTTTAATTTGAATTGCTGAAGTAATTTTAGATATACCATCGAACCTTTTATTTTGATGATTTTTTATTTTTTTCCATTAAGCTGGTTTACAGTGTTCTGTCAGTTTTCTACCTACAGCAAGGTGACCCAGTCACACACAACATATATTCTTTTCTTCTTGCATTATCATGCTCCATCATAAGTGACTAGATATAGTTCCCAGTGCTATACAGCAACCGTTGAACCTCCCCCCCATTTTTTTTTTTTTTTTAACTTAACTGCCCTTTATCTAGCTCAGCACCATGTGGACCCTGAATAGTTAATATGTTTGAAGTTAACCCAAAGTCAGTATGTGTACTGACTGAAAACTGTTAACATTTAGAATCCAGGAGTTGATGTCTGATGATCAGCGAGAAGCAGGTCGGATTCCGCGAACAATAGAGTGTGAACTTGTTCATGACCTTGTGGATAGCTGTGTCCCGGGAGACACAGTGACTATTACTGGAGTTGTCAAAGTCTCAAACGCTGAAGAAGGTGTGGTATAACTTTCCTCAATTTGATTGTTCCCCCGTAGCTTGTTAGCATTCATCTTTTCCCTTTTTAAGAAACTTCTGAATTTCCAGTTATTTAATTTTTTGATTCTTCCATAAGTGAAACTTTTTCTTTAAAGGTTTATTTATAGTTCACTGTGCCTTTCTTTTACATTCTACTTGAATTTTTGTAGGGAAAATGAAAATACCAGTTATTTATTTCATACTTTGAAATTTACAGGTTCTCGAAACAAGAATGACAAATGCATGTTCCTTTTGTACATTGAAGCAAATTCTGTTAGCAATAACAAAGGACAGAATACAAAGACTTCTGAGGATGGGTGTAAGCATGGAACATTAATGGAATTCTCACTTAAAGACCTTTATGCCATCCAGGAGATTCAGTCTGAAGAAAACCTGTTTAAACTCATCGTCAAGTATGTATGAGGTTATTCTCGTGTTATTATGTATGTGTGTGTTGGGGTTGCTCTTGGCTACAGGTAACCAAAAATTAGTTACAGTGGTTGCAAATTACAATTTGTAGGCCAAATGAAGCTAATCACCCATTTCTGTATAGCCCATGAGCTAAGAGTGGTTTCTACATTTTTTCATGGCTGAAAAAAATTTTAAAAAGACTATTTCATGAGATACAGAGTTATATGAAATTCAGATTTCATTGTCCATAAATAGTCTTTTATTGGAACATGGCCACACTTGTTCCTTTACATAGTATCTGACTGCTCTTGACCTGCAGTGGCAGATGAGTAGTTGCAGCAGAGTGGCTCACAGATATTTACTATTTGGTCCTTTACAGATAAGTTTGCTAATCTCTAGTTGAAACAATAAGGACAATTTACTGTCCAACACAAGCTGGTTACTCAACAGTAGGGTCATGGGACAGTGAATGTCAAATCATTTCAATTAGTTGTATGTAGGAGGTTGGTTGTTTACCTTTAAAAAACAAGAAAGAGGAGTTCCCTTCTGGTGCAGCAGGTTAAGGACATGGCGTCACGGCAGTGGCTTGGGTTCTATCCCTGCCCCAGGGAATTCCACATGCTGTGAGTGCAGCCAAAAAATAAAAATAAAAAAAAAATAAAAAGCAAGAAAGAGATTCACAGGGAAGTCCCTTACATTTGGTAAGTATTTCACTTTTTTTTTTTATTATTTCCATGTTACTGCCATGCAATAGAGAGGGAGCAAAGTAGAGGCATTTTTGCTTTAGTGGTTAAGAGCTTAGGAGGGAAAGATAAACCTAACTTAGAATCTTGTGTCAGCCACTTACTTCCAACGTAACCTGGAGCATGTTACTTAATTTCTCCTTCATTTTTATCCTCTTAAAGTAGAAATAATATCTGCCTCAGAAGATTGTTCTGAAGATTGAATGAGATTTCATCATGTACTTAACATTAACACAATATGCTAATTTCAAAGATTTCAAAAAATTTTAAAAATTTTTGACAGTTTTTTAGATAATTTTGAATAGGAGAGAAAGAGACTGGATAGTAGATGTACCAAATAGAGATAAGAACTGAGGTTTTGAAATCCATTGTGTTAGAATTGATTTTGTCAGCTTTTCTGTTCACCAAGGCTTTGGTGGTCTAGGGAAATTTGACATTTTTCCTTTCTGCCTTAATATGTTAATTAGCCAGCTGGCAAAAGTATAGAATTCATCAAGGGTTCTTTGTCCTTAAACCCTTAGAGACCTTTGAAGAGACAGCCATCCAAACCCATCCTAGGAGACAGGTTGCTCCGAGCTAGGGTGGCACTGTGATCTGGTGATAAGTGATGGAGTGGTGCGTGGTCAATAGCACGTGGCCAAGGAGCACCCTGGTTAAGGATCAGAGTGCTTTTTTCATTGGTTCCTCTTACTGGTTATTAAAAAAAAATGAACATTTTGGCATGGTCCTTCTGCCATACTGTGGAAGATAAGTTAGTATGAAAAACTTGGGTTTCTTTCCCACGGTTTGCTTTTACCTTTTACTTCTAAGTTTGTGGTTTCAACATCGAAACCAGAATTTGGGGAGGGTGTCTTTTTTCTTTTTCTTTTTTTTTCAGGGCCATACCCAAAGCTTATGGAAGTTCCCAGGCTAGGGGTTAAATCAGAGCTGCAGCTGCTGACATCTGCAACCTACACTGCAGCTGGCAGCAACGCGGGATTCTTCAACCCCCTGAGTGAGTCCAGAGATCAAACCCACATCCTCATGAATGAATACTAGTCTCATTCTTAGCCCGCTGAGCCACAATGGGAAATCCTTAACATCAAAAGTAGAATTTTTCATGGTTCTCCATTTATTAATCTTGCAAGGGATGGCAAACTAGGCTTTTGTTTTTATTTTTATTATTCTAGGAGGTAGATCAAATAGGATATTGCTGCAGTTTATGTTTTCCTCTAGGAGTTTTGTAGTATTTGGCCTTACATTTAGATCCTTAATCCATTTTGAGTTTATTTTTGTGTATGGTGTTAGAGATTGTTCTAATTTCATTCTTTGACATGTTGCTGTCATTTTTCCAGCACCACTTATTGAAGAGAATGTCTTTCCTTTGCTGTATGTTTTGATGACTGTAACTTTGTTGTGTAGACTGAAGTCAGGGAGCGTGATTCTTCCAGTTCGGCTTTTCTTTTTCAGTGCTGCTTTGGCTATTCGAGGTCTTTTGTGTGTCCCTACAAATTTTAAAATATTTTGTTCTAGTTCTGTGAAGAATGTTATTGGTAACTTGATAGGGATTGCATTGAATCTGTAGATTGCCTTGGGTAGTATAATCTTTTTAACAATATTGATTCTTCCAGTCCAAAAACATGGTATCTATTTCCATCTGTTTGTGTCACCTTTGATTTCTTTCATCAGCGTCTCACGGTTTTTAGAGTACGGGTCTTTTGTCCCTTTAGATATGTTTATTTCTAGGTATTTTATTCTATTTGATGTGATGGTAAATGGGATAGTTTTCCCTAAATCCTCTTTCCTATATTTCATTTTTAGTGTATTTAAATGCAGTAGATTTCTGTGTATTAATTTTGTATTAAAGGCAGGTAAAGTAAATGCTTTGCAAGTACCCTGTCTCCTTCACACAGTCACAATTTTTAAGGCATTCTTCCCTTTGCATAGTCACAAAGAATTTGAGAAATGTACTGTTAGAATGAAATATCTTGAGTTTTTTGAGAAGACGTAAATTTTTTTATTTTTGTTGATGCTAAATATAAAGCAAATTAAGCAAATTGCAAAGTAGATCATCTAATGTATCACTGAAATGTAAGTTAGGATTTATAAGTCCTATTCTGTTTTTCAGCTCACTTTGTCCTGTCATTTTTGGTCATGAAGTAAGTATTTTACTTCATCTTTACTCAAAAATACATAAATTCAGGAAAAATTAAATATAAAGGTTAAAAATAGTCATTCCTGGTGGCCCATTATTTATATATGTATATATTTTTCTTTCTGTGTCCTTTTAGGGCCGCACCTGTAGCGTATGAAGTTCCCAGGCCAGGGGCTGAATCAAAGCTGCAGCCTGCGGCACAGCTCACGGCAACACCGATCCTCACCCCGCTGAACGAGGCTAGGGTTCGAACCTGCATTCTCATGGACACTAGTCAGGCTCACCACTGCTGAGCCATAGCAAGAACTCCCCATTATTTTTATCTTAATATGAGTCATTATTTCTCCTTAAATGAGTGGTATGAGAGGCAGATTACAGCTCCTTATAAGGCAGAGCTGCTTACCAGTTAGAGTTAGTAGGAATGGGCCTCTTTTAAAGTGACTCTGGACACTGTAAATGTTAAAGCAGAAACTAATATTTCTCAGCTTTGTAGAATGGGTTTGTAGGTCCTCACTCGGTGACTTTTAAGTTACCTGATTTTATATGCTTTCTAATTTTTTATTTTTATAAAACCATTTACATTAAAGAAGTTTATATTTTTAGACTTATTTTTCTTGGGGGAAAAAAGCAAAGTTCAGTCATGCTTTGGAAAAAAAAATCCCCAAACAAATGTTGTAAATACAGAAGGAGGAGCACCCCTTTTGCTAGTCAGTCTTTACGTTTTTCTCATTTGTTTTTGTTTTTTCTCGTTCTTCTTTCACTTGTGAGCTTGTTAAAGCAGGTTTGGCATTAGCACTCTTTGGAGGAAGCCAGAAATATGCAGATGACAAAAACAGAATTCCTGTTCGAGGAGACCCACACATCCTTGTTGTTGGAGACCCAGGCTTGGGAAAGAGTCAGATGCTACAGGTAGGAAATCAGTCCTTTGGTATTTGACATTTTGCTTATAATCTTTTTTTTTTGTCTTTTGTCATTTTTAGGGCCGCACCCGCAGCATATGGAGGTTCCCAGGCTAGGGGTCTAACAGGAGCTGTAGCCGCCGGCCTTCACCACAGCCACAGCAACGTGGGATCCAAGCCGCGTCTGCGACCTGCACCACAGCTCACAGCAACGCCGGATCCTTAACCCACTGAGCAAGGCCAGGGATCAAACCCGCAACCTCATGGTTCCTAGTCGGATTCGTTAACCACTGAGCCACGGCAGGAACTCCTGACCTTTTGCTTAAATTCTTGAAGAATTCACAAGTGAATTTTCTTAAAAACTTGTTTTTGTGTTCCATAGAGTGTCATTTGTCAGTGGCAGTGAGCTGGATTTTGTGTGAGTATATATATGGTCAGATACATGACCATCCTTTCAAATCGAGCCGTCTCCTGTTCACACAGGCTACACAAGCGTGCTGGTCAGTTAGGATGTCAACTATGGTCCCCCCTTTTTTTTTGTTTCTAGCATTGCTTTGCTAATCTTTGTTGTTGTGACCTCACCTATGAACAGAATAGTTTAAGAAAGTAAAGCAGGGTCACCCGTTATCTCTTCACACAACTGCATAACACTTTGTTGTGCTTTAGGAATAGTCTAATAAAGGTAAGAGATCTGTCCTATCCATCTCCACTACTTCTGAGTCTAAAACAAGGAAACTTCTTTGACCAGTCTGTTGTTGGTGCCCAAGAAAGTTTTGGCTGTGCCAATCAGAGCCTAGTAGTTCTCCCTTCCAGAGCTTATGGCCCTAGAATGTGCATCTGGTGGAATGCTTGTGGTTTCCTTGGGATAACACCTGCTAAGCCAGCATAAGAGTGGCTAGGAGCCCTAGCTGCAGATCAGAATCATCTCTGGAGCTTTTTGAAAATACTATGACCTTCCCCAGCACTAAGAATTAAGAATCTTTGGGTTAGGGTCCTGGCATCGATCTGTGTACAACCAGAGGTGATTCTGAAGTACAGCCAGGATTGGAAACCCTTTGAATCTTCTCATTGCATCATAAACCCACTGTCTTTCATGCGAGAGTTTCTTTATTCTGTATGGCTAAGTGTTAAACCAGTCATCACTGTAATTCCCAATCTGACATTTAATCTGTGTTTCCATATTTTGTTCCTTTTGACCAACTGGGCCAGCTTCTTTTTATCTTTTTTAAAATTCTGTTCGGAACCAAGCCTGACAATTGAAGCACAGAGTACTGAGTTACAGGTGGAACAGACTTGATAAAAATGAAAACAGTGTACTTAGGTAGAATGTGCATGTTAAAGGGCATGTGGAAATCTGAATTGCATGCAAGTCTGATATGATCACATGTAAGTCTGCCAGCCCCACTAAGCCAAAATTTGTCGTAATTAAGCTAACAGTTATGAATTGTTTATATGTTTAAATCCTATTTTCCTCTGACCATGTAGTAAATATCATTCTCTCAGACTAACAACTAAGGAATTGCAAGTGACAAAAATAATGATAGATACCATTTATTTAGCTGGACCCCAAAGGGTCACTTGGGCTGTGGTGTGCACAGCTGTGTACAGCAGCCTTGCATGGGGCAAGTGTTACATGCTAAGTACCTGGTTAAGTGCCTTGCATATACAGTCTCATTTATTCCTCAGCGCAGCATGTGATTAAACATAAGCTGAGGCTCAGGGAGGTTCAAGAGCAGCACTACCAGTAGCTACATGGTAGAGCCAGGATTTAAACAGATCTGCCTGACTCCAGAGGTCCATGTTTTTGTGCTAGTAACTACTTGTCTGTCTTACCATTTCTTGTTTACTCAGAAAATGAGCATTATTGAGCCATTTTTGTTATCCCATGTTTAAAGAAGCATTGGAGTCTCTGAAACTAAAATTGGTACTTACAGTTTTTGCTATTTGAACGTGAAAATGAAGCGTAAAATGGAATTGTATAGAGTATTCATGCGACCACAGGCTTCAGAGTCAGGCTCCTGGGTTTGATTGAATCCTGACTTCAAAACCTTTATAGCTGTGTGAGTTACTCTCTTCAGACCTTGCTTGGTTTCTCCGTCAGTAATGGGAGTGTAATAGTACCTTCCTGTTACTATGGTGGTATTTTACAGTAAAGCTCTTAGAAGAATACCTGGCATGTAGCTAATCTTTGTGAGCAACTGCTATTGCTATTATTTCCCTTGGGTTGATTCTCTTAAACTCTTTGCTTCATTAGGCAGTATGCAGTGTTGCTCCACGTGGTGTGTATGTTTGTGGCAATACCACAACCACCTCTGGTTTGACTGTAACTCTTTCAAAAGATAGTTCCTCTGGAGATTTCGCTTTGGAAGCTGGTGCCCTGGTACTTGGTGATCAAGGTAAGAGGCCAACACTAATAATAATAATAATAATAATAATAATAATAATAATATTATAATTATTATTATTATTATTATAGTTATAGTAATTATTCTGGGGATTTTTTTTTTTTTTTTTGCTTTTTAGGGCTGCACTCGTGGCATATGGAGGTTCCCAGGCTAGGGACTGAATTGGAGCTACAGCTGCCAGCCTACACCACAGCTCACGGCAACACCAGATCCTTAACCTACTGAGCAAGGCCAGGGATTGAACCTGCAACCTCATGATTCCTAGTTATATTAATTTCCGCTGTGCCATGACAGGAACTCCTGGGGCTTTTTTTTTTTAAGCCTTTTTCTTTCCAATTATTCATATTCTGTTTCAGGAGTCATTTGGACCACACTGTCCCAACCAGTGAATTGAGACTGAGAGCCTCCCAAACTGGGAATACATAGCTCATCGTTTTGTTTGTTTTTTCGGGGTATGATTGATAGTTTATAAGAAATCTAGTTGGAAGGCTCAGCAAGAGAAGTTTTCCAACTGGGCTTTGCTACATAAGTTTCTCTTTTTGATGCTTTAACCCTATTGGGAAAACATGTCCCTATGCACGTGTCAGGCAGTACCAGATTCCAGTCCAGCTGAGGTCATTCGTTCCTTCAGATTTTGCCAGTGACACTCACGTTTCTAAATCTAGTGCCTGTCAGCCATGTCAGCAGTGCTGATCACTGCCTCATCCATGAAATACTTTATCTCCCTGGTTTCCAGGACACTACACTTTTCTGGTTTCCTTCTCACTTTATTTATACTGTTCGTTCTCAGACATTACTTGTTCTTCAGCTCCCCAGCCGCTTAACTGGTTGGCTCCTCAGGGCGCTTAGTTTTTGTACTTTTTTCTTTTCAGTCTGCACTTAGCTTCTTTGTGATCTTACCTAGTTTCATGACTCTTTAACTACCTATATCAAATTCATGTTTCTTCTCCTTTGAGCTCAGGCACACCTGTGCAGTATCTTCACAACTTTCTCAAACTCAGCTTGCCCAAAACTAAAATCTTCATCTTCTCCTTCAACCTATTCTTCTTATGTTTTTTCCCCATCATGGTAAAGTGACAGTTCCATTCTATTTTTTTTTTTCTTTTTAGGGCTGCACTCATGGTATATGGAGGTTCCCAGGCTAGGTGCTGAATCGGGGCTACAGCTGCCGGCCTACGCCACAGCCACAGTAAACGCAGGATCCGAGCAGAGTCTGCGACCAGCTCACGGCAACGCCGGATCCTTAACCCACTGAACGAGACCAGGGATTGAACCTGCAACCTCATGGTTCCTAGTCAGATTTGTTTACGCTGCACCACAACAGGAACTCCCAGCAGTTCCATCCTTCTGTTTGCTCATATCTAAATTGTAAAGTCATTCTTGACTTTTTCTCATACCTCATATCCAATCTGTCAGCAAGTCTTATTGGCTCTACCTTCCAAATATATCCAGTATCCACTCCAAGACATTCTCATCTCTTACTTGGATTATTACTGCAATCTCCTCATTGACAGGTCCGTGACCACTCTTGCTCTTCCTATTGTTTTTAACAAGGCAGGGCAATCGCATTAAAACTTAGATTACATTAGTCTTACATTCAGAACCCTCCAGTGCCTTCCCATCTCACTCAGTGAAAGCCCAGGTGTTTTTGTTTGTTTGTTTGTCTTTTTAAGGTCACACCCGTGGCATATGGAAATTCCTAGGCCTACACCACAGCAACAGGGGATCTGAGCTGCATCTGTGACCTGCACCACAGCTTGCAGCAATGCAGGATCCTTAACCCACTGAACGAGGCCAGGAATCAAACCCACATCCTTGTGGATTCTAGTTGAGTTCCTAACCCGCTGAGTCACAGCAGGAACTCCAGATCCCAAGCGTTGGTAGTGGCCCAGCTGCCCTTCACATTCCAGCCTTTACCCACCTCTTTTGCCCCATTACCTGCTACTTCTTTTTCCTCTTCTCCAGTGGCACTGGTCTCTTGGCTATACCTTGAACACCACCTGCACTACAGGCACATCACATTCCTGCAGCAGAGCCTTTGTACTGAATGTGAAATGTTCTCACCCCAGATGGTCTGTGATGCTTATTCCCTTTCCTTCTTCAAGTTTTGTTCAAAAGTCCAGACCCCAGTGAGGCCTTCCCTTAACACCACGTTTTGCACTGTAATCCCCACCCCACCAGCAGCAGACACGGTTCTTACCCTGCTCTGCTTTTCTCTCCAGGGCGCATCTGATATACCACATAGTTTATTCTTTTTTATTATCTGCCTCCCTACACCGAATAGAATGTAGGCTTCACAAGGGCAGAGAATTTTGTCTTTGCAGTGCTATATAGCACATGCCTAGGACATAGGACTGATAGTAAAAGGCCTTCCTTAAATATTTGATGAATGCATAAATCAACAAACATTTATGTGGTTACATATAGCTCTTCAGAAGTGACTACTTTTGGAGTTCCCTTCATGGCTCAGTGGTTAATGAACCTAACTAGGATCCATGAGGATGCAGGTTTGATCCCTGGCCTTGCTCAGTGGGTTAAGGATCTGGCGTTGCCATAAGCTGTGGTGTAGGTCACAGATCTGAACAGACTCGGCTCAGATCCCCTGTTGCTGTGCCTGTGATGTAGGCCTGCAGATGCAGCTCCTGTTCAACTCCTAGCCTGGAAACCTCCATATGCCTCAGGTGTGGCCCTAAAAAGCAAAGAAAAAAAAAAAAAAAAGGTGACAGTACTTTTGGTAAGTTACCAGGTGAGGAAAATAATAAATAGGGAGAGACTGGTCATTATTGAATTTGAAGGTGAGGCAGAGTTTAGCTGTGCAGATAGCTAATGGGATATAAGATGAGTATTAAAAGCCCATGGGTGTCTCTTTCAAATATATGTGGGTAAGTCGAGCACTATCATGATGAAGATATCACTGTTAAAATACAAAAGAGGCATTCCCATTAGGCGCAGTGGAAACAAATCCAACTAGGAACCATGAGATTGCGGGTTCGATCCCTGCCTCGCTCAGTGGTATAAGGATCTGGTGTTGCCGTGAGCTGTGGTGTAGGTCGCAGACACAGCTTGAATCCTGCATTGCTGTGGTTGTGGTGTAGGACAGCAGCTGTAGCTCTGATTCGACCCCTAGCATGGGAACTTCCATATGCCATGGCTGTGGCCCTAAAAAGCAAAAAAAAAAAAAAAAACAAAAGAATGTTAGTCAGTGAATACCAGATTCTAGAAGCAAATAGAAAATTTTCACAATTAAACTTTGCTTTAAAACCAGGGGTCAGCAGGAGTTCCTGTTGTAGTTCAACTAGTATCCATGAGGACATGGGTCTGATCCCTGGCCTCGCCCAGTGGGTTAAGGATCTGGTGTTGCCAAGAACTGTGGTGTAGGCCTGCAGCTACAGCTTCCATTTGACCCCTAACCTGGGAACTTCCATATGCCATGGGTTTGGCCTTAAAAAGATAAAAAAAAAAAAAAACCAAAATACCAGAAGTTGGCAAACTTTAGTCCACAGGTCAACCCACCCTTCAGCCTGTTTTAGTATAATCCACAAGCTTTTTTTGGCCACCCTTCGGTATGTGGAATTCCCTGGCTGCCACGGATCAGATCCGAGCTGCAGTTGTGACCTACACTGCAACCGCAGCAATGTCAGATCCTTTAACCCACTGTGCCAGGCTGGGGATCGATCCTGTGCCCTGGCGCTGCAGAGATGCCCCCTATTCTATTGTGCCACAGCAGGAACTCCCACAAGCTGTTTTAAAAGTTTGTAAAGAACAACAACAACAATAACAACAAAAAAAACAAGGGTATGTGACAGTATATGTGGCCTGCAAAACAAAAAATTTCATCTTTCTCTTTTGAGGAAAGGATTGTCAGCTCCTGCTTTAAACTTTGAAAAGTAGCAGAGATGTGGCTTGACTTTGTTCTACCCTGTCCCTGTCCTTGAGGAACTGTACTGGTAAATCTTGAGAACGTCCCATAATACCATCAATTCCAGAGAGGCATGGGCTGGCTGAGCTGGCATGGCTTACTTGGTCATAGAGCAGACAGAGAGGGGTTTAACCATAGCAAAGCCCTCTAGAGATAACCACCATAGTGCTCATGGTATGGGGAGGAGGGGAGGAAAAATATTACAGGCTAATGTCAGAGGGTCTCCAGTAACCTGTGGATTAGATGTAATACACAGGGCACATCAAATGCCTTCAGTCAGGGGTGGATCTTCATATTATGTTTAAAGAGGTTAAGTGTACAATTAATCCTACAGTTGTACAGTCAGTGCCTGGTATTGCTGAGAACTGCACTCTAGTCTTCTGACTTTAGGGCCCATGTGTTTCTTCCCAAATCATGCTGCTCGGCTGTTCCCAAAAGACCCAGTTCAAATAGTGTTTTTCTTGAAACCTTTCCAGATTCCCCTTCCTCTTTTAACCCATCCCCACCCCCAGAAAATTCATGATTATGCATATCTATTGTAGTTGTTAAAATATACTATTTTGAATGTGTACATATCTTATCTCATTTGTTCAAATTGCAGTCTTCTAAGCTTTTTTTTTTTTTTTTTTCCCCCTGCTTTTTAGGGCCATACTCGTGGCATATGGAGGTTCCCAGGCTAGGGGTCTAATCAGAGCTGTAGCCTCCTGCCAGCCTATACCACAGCCACAGCAATGCCAGATCTGAGCCTCATCTACAACCTACACTGTAGCTCATGGCAACTCTGGATCCTAACCCCCTGAGCAAGGCCAGGGATTGAACCTGTGTCTTCGTGGATACTAGTCAGGTTTGTTTCTGTTGAGCCACGATGGGAACTCCTAAGTCTTCTAAGCTTTTTTGAGGGATACTCTCAAATCTTCATTTTTTAACCTCACAGTGTAGTGCCTTGCCTATGGAAAATGCTAAATGAGGAAATACAATATAACAGTTAAATAAGACAGGTATTTATTTTTGTTGTAAAACAAACACAAATGTACTGCATGACATTTTATAATTTTAACTGTTGGAAGCTAATGGAAATATCCTTTATTGTGGAATAATTTGTATCCTATCAGGTTTGAAACTTGATGAAAGAAACTTTTTTTTTGTCTGTATTATTTTACTGTGGTCCTAGGTATCTGTGGAATCGATGAATTTGATAAGATGGGGAATCAGCATCAAGCTTTGTTAGAAGCCATGGAACAGCAAAGCATTAGTCTTGCTAAGGCTGGCATGGTTTGTAGCCTCCCTGCCAGAACTTCCATTATTGCTGCTGCAAATCCAGTCGGAGGACACTACAATAAAGCCAAAACAGTTTCTGAGAATTTAAAGTAAGTCTCTTCAAATATTTTTACCTTTAATATATTGAATCCCTATAGATATGGCAAAAATAACTGAGGACATAAATGGGTAGTTCTTTTTTATTTTTGGCAATCGTTTTAAGTATTAATCATTATTGGGTGGGAAAGTGGGTTCTCAGAGATAGTTTAGCATTTTGAAGCTGAGCTCAGCATGTTTATTGCTATTTTTGATGTACATTCTATTTGTTCCAGCCATTCTTTTAGGAATTTTACTCACAGAAATAAGCACAAGTACACAAAGATATGTAGACAGGGTGGGTATTATGGTGTTGTTTATCACTCCCAAAGATTGGAAATAACTTAAAATGCCAGTCGATAGGGCAGTGGTTGCACTACGTAGTAAGACCGTACAAGGGAAAGCAGCAGTCAGCAGAATGAAGGTGGCTTTATGTGTACTGATAGGGGAACACATCTATGCTTATTACTGTCAGTCACAAGAGCACTTACATACTTACATATGTAGTATGATCCCAGTTTTTTCTGAAACCAAAGTATATATCTGTGTGTGTATGCTTTCTCTTCTAATTTGTTCTGTACAGACTGGACAAAATGTATAGAAAGGGAAAAATAGACTCAAGTGATACATAAGTGAGAAAAAGACCACCCCACACAAAATGCCTCATATGAAAAACTGGAGCTTTAAATTCTAGTGGAAAATAAAAAGCTAATTTCCTGATATTTAATAATAAATACTTTTAATGTTAGAAATGGTACATAGTAAAAAACAGTTGTACTTTCAGATTCTGGGTATTTCTCTACCACCAACAACAAAAAAGCCATCTATTGGTGTTTCTTAGGAAAATGACAAAGTCCTGTTTCGGAAAGATCAGAAGGATCCTACTGAACAAGGATCCAGGGCACCTGGATTCTGATTTTTAATGGTACCATAGGATGTTGGTCAAATTCTTTAATCACTCTGGATTTCAGGGGGTTTTGTCTCAAAAAGAGGAGTTATCTGGTTGGCAGATTCAGAAATGACAAAGTAGAATATAGCGTTTTTATCATAGCAACTAATAAATATATAGATGCCCATTTAAGAAAAAGTGGTATTTTTACTTCTAAGTGGGCATGGGGGCTTTGGAGAGCCTTGGTGTTTTGGTGAGACAGAAGATATAAAAGATAAGAACTATTCCACCAGATAATCTTTGACCTATCACGTAGCATTCTAGCTTACAGATCCAGCGATCCTAAATCACGGGTGGCGATATAGTACATAGAGGAGAATTGAGTGGTTTGATGGTGTGAGGAAAGACCATGTCCTCAGCCTCCCATGTAGGTGTATATAAGGCCATGTACATGTTGAAGAGTTTGTGAGCTGGTATGTCGAGTGAATAAACAGTTTTCTAGGTTTTGCGTTTGTTTTAATTCCAGTCACCGTTTCTTCTTTCTTTCAAACCTCTTAGAATGGGGAGTGCTCTACTATCCAGATTTGATTTGGTCTTTATCCTGTTAGACACCCCAAATGAGGATCATGATCATTTACTCTCTGAACATGTGATTGCCATAAGGGCTGGAAGGCAGAGAGCTGTTAGCAGTGCCACAGTAACTCGTGTGAATAGTCAAGATTCAAATACTTCTATACTTGAGGTGGTTTCTGAAAGACCACTATCAGAAAGACTAAAGGTATGTTTTTTCCCCTTAATCGTTCAGTTCGGTTCTATTTGAATGTCAGAGTTCAGTGCATTGATTGTTGGAGAGCAGTAGTATGTAAACTTTTATACCAAATACCTTTTATAACACTAGAGTTTATGTAAATTTCAGATGAAATAATCAACTAGACTGAGAGCTAGAACTACAGTGTTTGGTTAATTTGGAGAGTCTTTTAAAATATTCGTCTGAGGAGTTCCCGTCGTGGCTCAGTGGTTAACGAATCCGACTAGGAACCATGAGGTTGCGGCTTTGAACCCTGGCCTTGCTCAGTGAGTTAAGGATCTAGCGTTGCCGTGAGCTGTGGTGAAGGTTGCAGACACGGCTCGGATCCTGCATTGCTGTGGCGAAGGCCGGCAGCTACAGCTCCTGTTAGACCCCTAGCCTGGGAACCTCCATATGCCACGGGTGTGGCCCTAGATAAGGCAAAAAGAAAAATAAAAAAATAATAATAAAATAAAATATTTATCCGAACAAGTTATTTTAGCAGAAATATTCTATTTGCTACTTAGTCTTTTAATCTTGGGCCTTTTTATTATGCTTTAGTTGGTTCCTGGAGAAACAATAGATCCAATTCCCCACCAGCTATTGAGAAAGTACATTGGTTACGCTCGGCAGTATGTCTACCCAAGGCTATCCACAGAAGCTGCCAAAATTCTTCAGGATTTTTACCTTGAGCTCCGGAAACAGAGTCAGCGGTTAAATAGCTCACCAATCACTACTAGGCAGCTGGAATCTTTGATTCGTCTAACAGAGGTTTGTTTATCTTAAGGTCATGATCTTTTTAGCTTAAGAAAGGGGTAGATAAAGGAGTTCACTGGTGGCCCAGCAGGTTAAAGAGCTGGCGCTATCACTGCAGTGGCTTGGCCCACTGCTATGGCATAGATAGATTCAGTCCTTGGCCCAGGAATTTCCACGTGTCGTGGGCATTACCCAAGAAGAGGACAAGATTAGAGAGTAATAAGATTTCCCTTAGTTTTCAGTGTAATGATTTGCTTTTCTTCCTACCGAGAGACATTAGAAATGATATATGTAACATATCAATCAAATTAGCCACTAGTGGTTAAAGATCTGGTGTTGTCAGTGGGATACCGAACCCAGGTTTGCTCTGCTCTTGGCACGACAGGCCGTTTCAGAGACAGGTTGTTGGGGCAAGGCATAATAACTTTAATTGGAAAGCTGGCATACTGAGAAGATGGAAGACTAGTGTCTCGAACCATCTTCCCTCAGTCCAAATTCAGGCTCCTCTTATACAGAGGAAGGGGAGGGGACGGGCCATTGCTCACTCTCTGTCTCTTGCTTGGGGGGAGAGCCCACTGTAATACTGACCAGTGGCTGAGCAGAACCACCAAAGGTTGCTCACTAATGGTTGCTCGCTTTCAACTGCTGTGGCTGGGTTCAGTCCCTGGCCTAGGAACTTCCATATGCCATGGACACAGCCAAAAAAAAAAAAAAATTAAGCATATGGGAACATGGAATGTGTCAAGTGTCTTAGGAATATTTGACCTGATACATGAGAAGTCTGTAAGTGCTTGTTTTTCTAATTACAGTAACATCTATTCACAACTGTGGAATGCTAAGAGAATTCTGGCACTTAAAAGTAACTGGGTCAGAATTTAAACTTTTTGCTTCTAGAATCTGAATAACTTATCTTTGTTATTTTAACAAATTAGGCACGATTCCTGAAAGTAAAAGGCAAGGAACAACAGAGTCTGTACCATAATTAAATCTTCTGGAATGAACATTCAGAAAGATGTTAGTAGATAAAAAGAGGTTTTAAAATGAGAGAATAGGAGTTCCCATCGTGACTCAGCAATAACAAACCAGATTAATATCCATGAGGATACAGGATCGATCCCTGGCCTCGCTCAGTGGGTTAAGGATCCAGCATTTCCGTGAGCTGTGGTATAGGTCACAGATGCGGCTCAGAGCCCACGTTGCTGTGGCTGTGGTGTAGGCTGGTAGCTTTAGCCCCTAGCCTGGGAACCTCCATATGTCACAGGTGTGGCCCTAAAAAGAAAAATAAATAAATAAATAAAATGAGTGAATATTTTCATACTCAAGTTTTCAGATAATTTTTTAAAATTCTGACTTTTCATACTACAACCCCTCCTTCCAAAGTTTTTGTGTAAAATGAATAAATGAAATAAGCTTAAACATATTATGCCTACTCAATCAAATGTTAAATATATTTACCTTTTGTCATCTGAAGGTCGTTATTTTCTTCCACAGGCACGAGCCAGGTTGGAATTAAGAGAGGAAGCAACCAAAGAAGATGCTGAGGACATAGTTGAAATTATGAAATACAGGTAAGATTAAATTTTAAATGCACCAGTCATCTTTCATCTCAAATTTTATGTTTATATGGAATATATATATTTTTTTGCTTTTTAGGGTCACACTTGCAGCATGTTGAAGTTCCCAGGCTACAGGCTGAATTGGAGCTGTAGCTGCCGACCAACACCACAGCCATAGCAATGTGGGATCCGAGCCGAGTCTGCAGCCTATACCACAGCTCACAGCAATGCTGGATCCTTAAACCACTGATCAAGACCACCAGGTATCTAACCCACATCCTCATGGATACTAGTTGGGTTCTTAAACTGCTGAGCCACAACGGAACTCCCTCAAATTAAGTATTTTATTAAGCCAAGCAAAATTATTATTTTTTTTCTTTTTAGGGCCACACCTAGAAAGTGCATATGGAAGTTCCTGGGCTAGGGGTAGAATCAGAGCTTCAGCTGCTGGCTTACGCCAAAGCCACAGCAACAGTGGATCTTTAACCCACTGATTGAGGCCAGGGATTGAACCCAAATCCTCATGGATACTAATCAGGGTTCCTTTTTTTTTTCCCTTTTTAGGGCCACACCCACGGCATATGGAGGTTCCCAGGCTAGGGTTTGAATCAGAGCTACAGCTGCCGGCCTACACCATAGCTATAGCAACGTGGGTACTGAGCCAAGTCTGCAGCCTACACCACAGCTCACGGCAACGCCGGATCTTTAATCCACTGAGCAAGGCCAGGGATCGAACCCACAACCTCATGGTTCTTAGATTTGTTTCCTCTGCGCCACAACGGGAACTCCGTTAGTCAGATTCTTAATCTGCAGAGCCACAATGGGGACTCTAAATTTATTTATCCCATTTGATAACTTATTTTTCTTAGAAAAAATTATACTTTCTTGGTTTAAAATATTCTGTTGTAGGAGTTCCCACCATGGTGCAGTAGGTTAAGAATCTGACTGCAGCAGTTTGGGTCTCAGCTGGGCTCAGAATCAGTCCCTGGCATGGGAAGTTCCATGGGCCATGCATATGCCAAAAAAAAAAAAAAAATCTTGGAGTTTCCGTCACAGCTCAGTGGTTAACGAATCTGACTAGGAACCATAAGGTTATGGGTTCAATCCCTGGCCTCGCTCAGTGGGTTAAGGATCTGGCATTGCCATGAGCTGTGGTGTAGGTCGCAGACGTGGCTCAGATCTTGCGTTGCTGTGGCTGTGGTGTAGCTCTGATTAGACCCCTAGCCTGGGATCCTCCATATGCCGCAGATGCGGCCCTGAAAAGACAAAAAAAAAAAAAAAAACTTGTGTAAATAATCTTTACATTAAAAAAAATTGGGGGTAGGGGTGGGAAATGGGTAATACGTTCATATAGTTAATCATTTGAAAACTACACACTTTGAGAAGGCTTGGCGCCCCCCATCCTGTTTACCATCCCCCTGCCTCTTTCCCAGGACACCCATTACTTTCTTGTAAGTAGTATATGACTTTCACTGATCTGTACCTTTTTTCCCCCTGTTTTTGGCCACAGGGCATATGGAAGTGCCCAGGGCAGAGACAGGGTCTGAGCTGGAGCTACGACACAGCTGCAGCAGTGCTGGATACTTGTCCCACTGCACCACGCCAGGGATCAAACTGATCACTCCATAGAGACAAGCCAGATCATTAACCTGCTGCACCACAGTAGGAACTCAAGTAGCTCTTAATTTTTTATTGCTGGCCCCATGGCAACTGCCTCATAAGAAAGTTATTAATAACTAATGACTATCAACCCTTTCAACCACTTCCTAACATATTGCCCTCTATGCCTCGATATCCTACTGGTTTAGCATCACAGTGCTTGAACCATCAATTTTCTTTTTCGTGACTCAGTACGAGGGTTTGAGGGGTCTTGTAAGTGAAAATTTTACCAAGATGGCTTCATTATGCCGGAGACCCTTCAGTTACCATCTATAAACAACCACGTAGTCTAGGAATTACTGTACTTTCTCATACAACATGCTGCCAGGGCTTAGTGTACCAGCATATGAAGTAAAGGAATGGCTGCAAAAACCAACTGCTTGCCTGACTTGTAGTAGGTCCAGCTTCCTAAAAGACAAGACCAATAAGAAACTGAGAGTCTGGAGCTCGCACTGTGGTGCAACGGGATCAATGGCGTCTCGAGAGCACTGGGACTCGGGTTTGATCCCCAGTGTGGCACAGTGGGTTAGGGATCCTGCATTACCAAAACAAAGAAAAGGATTTCCCGTTATGGTGCAGCAGTTAACGAATCTGATTAGGAACCATGAGGTTGCAGGTTCGATCCATGGCCTTGCTTAGTGGGTTAATAATCCGGCGTTGCCATGTGCTGTGGTGTAGGTCACAGATGCAACTCGGATCTGGCATTGCTGTGGCTGTGGCTGTGACTGTGGCCAGCAGCTGTTGTTCCGATTTGACCCCTAGCCTGGGAACCTCCATATACCGCCTGGGTGTGGCCCTAAAAAAAAGAAAGAAAGAAACTGAGAGCCTACCCTAACAGAGGTCCTTTTTTTCACTAGGAAAGTCAAGTCACCATTAAAAGTAGTAACTGTCCAAAATGCCTTTATCCCTTTAGAGTCCATTCATAGTGGCCACTCAGTAGATGCAGGTTTAAATCCTTGTTGTGTGAGCCTCAGGGTTACTTCCACATTTTTCTTATTACAACCTGAAGGCCTGGGACAAAAGTTGCTATAACTGTGCCACATCGGGTAACTTTGTTTTTCTTTCCCTCCCATAAGCATGCTAGGAACTTATTCTGATGAATTCGGGAACCTGGATTTTGAACGATCCCAGCATGGTTCTGGAATGAGCAACAGGTCAACAGCAAAAAGGTTTATTTCTGCTCTCAACAACATTGCTGAAAGAACTTACAATAATTTATTTCAGTTTCAACAACTTCGGCAGATTGCCAAAGAGCTAAACATTCAGGTATGATAAACCAAATACTCAGTAAATCTTTTTATAATAATTTCAGGAGGTTTTTATTAATATAGTAGAACTTTTTTTTTTGCTTTTCTTTAGGGTTGCATCCTCGGCATATGGAGGTTCCCAGGCTAGGGGTCTAATTGGAGCTACAGCTGCTGGCCACAGCCACAACCACAGTCACACCAGATTCGAGCCGTGCCTGCAACCTACACCACAGCTCATGGCAATGCTGGATCCTTAACCCACTGAGCGATGCCAGGGATCAAACCCACAACCTCATGGTTCCTAGTCGGATTCGTTTCTGCTGCGTCATGACAGGAACTCCCTTAATGTAGTAGGACTTTTATTTTTTTTTTTTATTTATTTATTTTTTGGCTTTTGTCATTTTAGGGCTGCATGCGCGGCATATGGAGGTTCCCAGGCTAAGGGTCTAACAGGAGCTGTAGCCGCCGGCCTACGCCACAGCCACAGCCACGCGGGATCCGAGCCGTGTCTGCGACCTACACCACAGCTCACGGCAATGCCGGATCCTTAACCCGCTGAGCAAGGCCAGGGATCGAACCCTCAACCTCATGGTTCCTAGTCGGATTTGTTAACCACTGAGCCATGACAGGAACTCCAGTAGGACTTTTAAATATCAAAAGATTTAGATTAGAGTTCGCATCATGGCACAGCAGAAGTGAATCTGACTAGGAACCATGAGGTTGCAGGTTCGATCCCTGGCATTGCTCAGTGGGTTAAGGATCCAGCATTGCCATTAGCTGTGGTGTTGGCTGCAGACACGGCTCGGATCTGGTGTGACTGTGGCTGTGGCCAGCAGCTGTAGCTTCAATTAGACCCCTAGCCTGGGAACTTCCATATGCTGAGGGTGCGACCCTAAAAAAAAGCAAAAACAAACAAAAAAATCAGTTGCTCTGAGCTTTAAAAAAAAAGTTTCTATCTAAAATTCATACCTACTTCTTTTCAGAAGAGGTTCAGCATCTTGATAGGAAGAAACATCAAAGCAAGACTCAGTTTCCATGTTACTCTGACAGTCCCTGTGGGCAGGTCATCTTAATCTCAGTCTTCTCATTTGTTAAATGAACGTGAACCCACCTGCTCTACCTACTTAAAAGTTTTAGAGAGGAGTTCCCGTTGTGGCTCAGTGGTTAACAAATCCAACTAGAAACCATGAGGTTGCAGGTTCGATCCCTGGCCTTGCTTAGTGGGTTAAGGATCCAGCATTGCCGTGAGCTGTGGTGTGGGTTGCAGATGCGGCTCGGATCCCGCGTTGCTGTGGCTGTGGTGTAGGCCGGCGGCTACAGTTCCAATTAGACCCCTGGCCTGGGAACCTCCATATGCCACAAGTGTGGCCCTAGAAAGGGCAAAAAGACAACAACAACAACAAAAAGTTTTAGAGAAAATGGGTGTTATAGCACTTGAAACAGTTTATGTGGAAAATTGCTCACTCAGTTTCAAAAATTTTTTGTTTTGAGCTAAGCTTAACAAATGTCAAGGATTCTCTGCATAGTGGAGTTATTTTTGATTGGCTAGGTATTATACAGAGAATAAAATGGTCTCTAAGAAGTACACATAATTTTATTTGCCCAAGAAAAAGTTTTCTATATTACTATTTGAGAGATTTTTTTTGTTATTGTTATTATTATTATTATTAGCTTTTTTAAGGGCTGCACCTGTAGCATATGGAAGTTCCCAGGCTAGGGTTGAATTGGAACTGTAGCTGCTGGCTACAGCTCACAGCAGTGCTGGCTTCTTAACCCACTGAGCAAGACCAGGGATCGAACCCACATCCTCATGGGTAATAGGTTTGTAACCCACTGAGCCACAATGGGAACTCCCAAGAGATTAATTTTTAAATCATATTTTTGCATATTACTTAATGAACTAACTCTTTTGATATTTTCTTCCAGGTTGCTGATTTTGAAAATTTTATTGGATCGCTAAATGACCAAGGTTATCTCCTAAAAAAAGGCCCAAAGGTTTATCAGCTTCAAACTATGTAGAAGGATTGCCAAGCCAGGCCCTCCTGGGTTTCTTATGAAAATATGCAAAAAAAAAAAATCCACAAAAAAAACCCAAAACTGTTCTCTGAAAAATGGCATCAGAAAAGTAATAAGAAAAGATATTTAAGTGATAAAGTCATGTGTTAATTTTTTATTTCTTCAAAAGGCTAAAAATAAATTGCTTACATTTTTTCTAACATAGAAATTATTTACAGTTTTACTTTTGATGTATGTTTTATTCTTATAAATATTTCCTGGAGTTCCCATCATAGCTCAGCAGTAATGAACCTGACTAGTATCCATGAAACTAGGGTTAGATCCCTGACCTCACTCAGTGGGTTAAGGATCCAACTTTGCTGTGAGCTGTGGTGTAGGCTGGCAGCTTTCAGCTCTGATTTGACCCCTAGCCTGGGAACTTCCATATGCAGAGGGAACAACCCTAAAAGGATTTAAAAAAAAATATCATATCAAATGTCCATCTGGGTAAGGAATCACCAAGTTACATTCTAATGTTTAAATAGTTCTGACACAGAGAATTGAATGAAATCTTTTAGAAATTGAAAACAACTTTAAATTCCAAAAACATTTGGAAATATTTTATGCTGAGTTTTTTATTGAGGTAACTTTGGTTTATAACTTTGTTTCATGTGTACAACATTATAATTAAACTTCTGAATATACTGCTGCGTGCTTACCAAAAGTCTGGTTTCCATCCATATACTGACTCTTTTTTTTTTTTTTGTCTTTTTGCCTTTATCTAGAGCCGCATTTGCGGCATATGGAGGTTCCCAGGCTAGGGGTCTAACAGGAGCTGTAGCCGCCGGCCTTCGCCACAGCCACAGCAACGCGGGATCCGAGCCGCATCTGCAACCTACACCACAGCTCACGGCAACGCCAGATCCTTAACCCACTGAGCAAGGCCAGGGATCGAACCCGCAACCTCACAGTTCTTAGTTGGATTCGTTAACCACTGAGCCACGAAGGGAACTCCTCCATCCATATACTGACTCTTTTGTGGGTTTGTTTTGATTTTTTTTAGGGCCACACTAGCAACATATGGAGGTTCCCAGGATAGGGGTGAAATATGTCAGAGGGAGAAATGTTGTACACCTGTTATGCAGTATTGTGTACATCAACTATACTTCAGTTTTTTAAAATGAGAATAAAGAAGACACGAATAACATAATTAGATGGATCTAACTGCTAAATGCAAGTAAAAATATTAGGCAACCGTCTCTCATCAGAAAGCAATAAAACTAAAAGTTTAAGATTAATATGTAAATAGCTTTTTTTTTTTTTTACTTTTTTTTGTCATTTTAGGGCCACACCCGTGGCATGTGGAGGTTCCCAGGCTAGGGGTCTAATCGGAGCTGTAGCCGCTGCCTACGCCGCACCCACAGCAACGCAGGATCCTAGCTGGGTCTGCGACCTACATCACAGCTCAGGGCAACGCCGGATCCTTAACCCACTGAGCAAGGCCAGGGATCAAGCCCGCAACCTCATGGTTCCTAGTCGGATTTGTTAACCGCTGCGCTATGATGGGAACTCCCTGTAAATAGCTTTTGAGTCTAGAAATCAAAACCAGAAATTTCATGTACTGCCTATGAGCTAACACTGGTCCTGGGAAATTCCTAACATCACTGTAGATATATGAATCAGGTAATAAAAGGAGTTTTGGGCCCAAGCCCATCTTACAGTGGCCCGGTAAATCCCTAAACCTGCCCTACCTTATGGTTAATCTCAGTTCCCGAGTGCCTGATTGGACTAGACATACTGAAAGAATCTCCACTTGGCTCCCTAATTTGTGGATCAGGCCTATTCTGAAAGGAAGGCTCTCTCTATATAATTTTTTTCAGCCACCCCCAGAGCATATGGAAGTTCCCAGACCAGGGATAAAATCCCAGCTGGGAGCTGTGACCTATGCCATAGCTGCAGCAACACTGGATCCTTAACCCACTGCCCTGGGCCAGGGATCAAACCAGCGCCTCCACAGAGACAAGCTGGATCTTTGACCCACTGTGCCAAAGCAGGAACTCTGGGAAGGCCATAAATTATGAGAGTAGGGCCAAAGGCAATGCGCATTCCTGGAGGAATCACAGAGATTACTGCCACCCATTTCTTTTGGAGGAGGAAGTGGATAGCAGTAGAATATCTTAAATTACTCTAATTGTAGCTGTAGTTCCCAATATCATCTCTTTACTAGAGCAGATCAGCGTAGTCGCTAGAACTTGGTGGGAAGCTATACATTTGGCAAATGCTATTTTCTTGGTCTTAACAATGAGAGAGCACTGGCAGCAGTTTGCTTTCTTTCATCTGCCAAGGAGAACACTATTTCTTCATCGTCTTATCTCGGGTCTGTGACAACTCTGACTCTGTCATAATTTAACGCACAGAGACCGTGACCATCTCACCATTCCATAGGATGCCAATTCTAGCCCATACCTTGCTGACGCCTTGCTGACAGAATAAGTGAGCAGACTATATCAGATACCCTAGGCACCTCGGCAAGTCACCTATGCCATAACCTTTGAAGTAAATCCCACAGAAATTCAAGGGGTCTGTATCCTCAGTGAAGTTTCTACGGTCCAGTAGTCTGGAGCCTATCAGAATATACACTGCAGGAGTTCCCGTCGTGGTGCAGTGGTTAACGAATCCGACTAGGAACCATGGGGTTGCGGGTTCGATTCCCTGCCCTTGCTCAGTGGGTTAACAATCCAGCGTTGCTATGAGCTGTGGTGTAGGTTGCAGACGCGGCTCGGATCCTGCGTTGCTGTGGCTGTGGCGCAGGCCAGTGGCTACAGCTCCGATTAGACCCCTAGCCTGGGAACCTCCACATGCCGCGGGTGCGGCCATAAAATGACAAAAGGCAAAAAAAAAAAAAAAAAAGAATATACACTGCAGGAGTTCCCGTTGTGGTGAAGCAGAAACGAATCCAACTAGTATCCATGAGGCTGTAGGTTCGATTCCTGGCCTCACTCAATAGGTTAAGGATCCGGCGTTGCTGTGAGCTGTGGTGTAGGTCACAGATGCAGCTTGGATCCCTCGTTGCTGTGGCTGTGGTGTAGGCTGGCAGATGTAGCTCCAATTAAACCCCTAGCCTGGAAACTTCCATATGCTGCAGGTGTGGTCCTAAAAAAAAAAATTGCTGCAAAGTGAAAGACAAGTTCCTGTACTTTGCTCCCATTCCACTCCGAAAGAGACACAGTACTTGTCCTGCTTCACACTAGGTGCGCCACTCTGACCCATTTATTGTGTAATCCATGATCTAGTTTTAACGGGGCTCTGTGGTATCGTCATTTATAGTATGGTTTATATATTCATTCCTGTTTCTGGCACAGAGCTTCCAAAATCCTTGGAATTTCCTGAGTAATGAGAGCATTTTTTTTTTTTTTTGTCATAATTCTTAGTCTCTTGTCCTCTGTTCCTGAAATCACTTCAGAGCCACTAAGGTGAAATGGGTGTTTTGTTATTCATAACAAGCCCGCTTCCATCACTATTGGGTCTATATTAATGAGGTGACTTTTGGAAAGCACCCAAGGGTTACTAGGGAGACCAACTCGCAACAGATGGTTGGAACTTTTAGTCCGACCCCTAATTTCTGAGGAGGGGAGAAGGTCTGGAGGTTGAACCCATTGGAGTTCCCTGGTTGTGCGGTGGGTTAAGGACCTGGTGTTGTCCCAGCTGTGGCGTGGGTTCATCCTTCTGCATGCTGTGAGCACAGCCAAAAAGAAAAAAATAAAAATAAAAAGGCCAATTCTCCATGAGTATGTAAAGAGCCTCTATAAAAGTCCAAAAGGAGAGGGTTAGGGGAGCTTCTGAGTTGGTGGACATATGGAGATTTGGGGCGAGGGCACAGAAGCTACACACCCTTTCCTCACACTTTGCCCTGTACATCATGTCCATCTGGCTGTCCCTGAATTAATAGCTCTTTATAACAAACTAGTAATCCAGCGAGCGAATGGGTTTCTGGAGTTCTGTGAGTTGCCCTTGCAAATTACTCAAACCCAAGGAGGAGATCTGTGGGAACCCTCCGATTTAAGGCCCACTAGAAGGACAGGTAACAGCCTGGGCTTAGGGAGTTCCCTGGTGACCTAGCTATTAAGGATCTGCTGTCATTGCTGTGGCTCAAGTCACTGCTGTGGCGCGGGTTCAATCCCTGGCCCAGGAAATTTTGCATGCCTCCAGCTGAGGCCAAAAACCAAAATAATCTGGACTTGGAGAGCCTCTGCACCTGCCTGCTTATATCCCTCACAAGTGTTCTATCTTAATAAATCTATTTCTTGCCTAAAAAACAAATGAGGGAGTTCCTGTTGTGGCTCAGCGGAAAGGAATCTGACTGGTATCCATGAGGACACAGGTTCGACTCTTGGCCTCACTCAGTGGGTTAAGGATCTGGCATTGCCATGAGCTGTGGTATAGGTCACGGACATGGCTCAGATCTGACGTGGCTGTGGTGTAGGCCAGAGGCTACAGCTCCGATTGGACCCATAGCCTGGGAACCTCCATATGCCATGGGTGCGGCCCTAAAAAGACAAACAAGAAATACCTGGACTTGGAACGTGCGTCTGAAGTCAGGAGCAGTCTTGCTGGGCTGAGCCCTTCACCTGTGGAAGCTGATGCTATCTTGAGGGTGGCAGAATTGAACTGTAGGACATCCAGCTAGTATCTGGAGACTTGTTTGGCGGTACAGGAAAATTCCACCTCACACACTGACTGGGTCCAGGACCCAAACAGACTCAGAGCAGGAGAAGGCTCACCAGCTGGTGGCGGCTGCAGTGCCAACGTCTTTGTGACACTGGTGCTCTCAGTTTCTGTGGAGCCTGGTCAAGGCAGGTCCTCACAGGACGATGGTGACGTAAGGACTGGCACAAGGACACACTCTCTTCAGCAAGTTACCATTCCTCCTTTCCAGAAACAGCTCCAGGCTTTCTGTGGAGCCCTCATCTACTGGCCACAGGACACGAAGTATTCTCCCATCCACCAATCTGTAATGCTGGGTCGGTGTGGCAGCACCTACCAAAGTAAAAGAGTATATGGAAGAACAGGCTTGAGCTGGTCCCAAAAGCCCAGTACGTTTCTAGGAATGTGGCACACACTCCCTGTGTCTGGTCCTGTCACTCTGTCCGGACCTTCCGTATCTGGAGCCTCATGGGGAGTTCCCTAGCTTCAACTGACTAAAAAGGAATTTATGCTTGTGTGTGTGCTTTTTAGGGCTACACCCGCAGCATATGGAGGTTCCCAGGCTAGGGGTCGAATCGAAGCTACAGCTGCCAGCCTACGCCACAGCCACAGCCACGCCAGATCTGAGCCACATCCACAACCTACACCACAGCTCACAGCAATGCAGGATCCTTAACCCACTGATTGAGGCCAGGGATTAGAACCCTCATCTTCATGGATACTAGTTGGATTCTTTTATTTACTTACTTATTTTTGTCTTTTTAGGGCCACGCCCATGGCATATGGAGATTCCCAGGCCAGGGATCTAATCAGAGTTGTAGCCACTGGCCTACGCCACAGAAATGCCAGATCCGAGCTGCATCTGTGACCTACGCCACAGCTCACTGCAACGCCAGATCCTTGACCCGCTGAGTGAGGCCAGGGATCCAACCCACAACCTCATGGTTCCTAGTCGGATTCGTTTCCTCTGCGCCACAACGCAAACTCCCTAGTTGGATTCTTAAGCTGATAAGCCATCACAGGAACTCCACTGTTACTTTTTTTTTCTTTCATTTTTTAAAGTTTTATTGAAGGGAATTCCTGCTGTGGCACAGTGGGTTAATGGTGTGACTTGTCTCTGTGGCATTGATGGTTCCATCCCTGGCCTGGCACGGTGGGTTAGGATCTGGGCATTGCTGCAGCTGTGGCGTAAGTCATAACTCTGGCTCTAGCTCGGATTCGATCCCTGGACTGGGAACTTTCATATACTGCAGGTGCAGCTGAAAAACGAAAAAAAATTTCATTAAAGAATAGTTTATTTACAGTGTCATCTCACTGTTACTTCTAATGACTAATTCATAAAGGTTTTGCAGAATTCCCCTTGTGGCTCAGCAGTAATGAACCCAACTAGTAACCATAAGGAGGCAGGTTTGATCCCTGGCCTCACTCAGTAGGTTAAGGATCTGGCATTGTCGTGAACTGTGATGTAGGTCACAGTCAAGGCTCAGATGCTGCATTGCTTTGGCTGCAGTGTAGGCTGGCAGCTGTAGCCTGGGAACTTCTGTATGCCTCAGGTGTGGCCCTAAAGACAAACAAGCAACATAAAGATTTTGCTTTGCATGCCTATAAAATTGGGCTTTACTAGGAAAAAATACTTCTACCAGAGAACAGGGCAATGACTCCATTGAACTCAAAGTTAAAATTACCACCTAAACATTCTGGGCTTTTGTGACCATGACCTACAAAACAAAAAGAGGATTCACAGGCTCGCACTTGGAAACTAGTTGAAAATTAGGTCACTGATATAAACAGGGGCATGGAAAACATTTCCAGAACTTGGAGGGTCTTCTGGGGCAGTTCCTAATACGTTCACATCCACAAATAGAAGGGAGGAGTTCCCTGGTGAAATAACGGTTAAGGATCTGGCATTGTTGTCAGTGTTGTGGCATGGGTTCCATCCTTGGCCTGGGAATTTTTATATGCTCTGGGCACAGCCAAAAAAAAGGAGGTGATGAGAGACTACAGGAAGGACACTAAGGGCTCAGGCTCAGATTCCTCAGGAATGAACTTTTTTTTTTTTTGGCTGCACCCACAGCATGCAGAAGTTCCCAGGCTAGGGATCGAACTCAAACCACGGCTACAGCAGTGACAATGTCGCTGCAGTGCAGAGCTACAGCAGTGACAGCATCAGAGCCTTAACTCGCTGAGCTGTGAGGGAACTCCTGGAACCAAGGTTTGAGTCATCCTGCTTGTAAAGGATCCAGACCAGCTGACTGAGCAAAAAGGAAATAAAGAATGGGAATGGAGGAAGATAGTTCTAAATATTAACTAGAACCTCATGACCTGTATTCATGCACTAATTTGCCTCCCCTCTTTCTTTCCCCTGTTATTTGAAGTAAAATGTATTGGTAGCAGTCAACTTGATAACTTAGTCCTTAGGATAGAGGTTATCAAGCTGAGTGTGTAGGAATAAACACCACACAGGGAGTGATAGATCTTTATAGCTCCCGTTTATTTTATTTTAATTTGTTTGCTTTTTAGGGCCACACCCTCGGCATATGGAGGCTCCCAGGCTAGGGGTCAAATCGGAGCTGTGGCAGTGGGCCTACACCACAGCCACAGCAACGCAGGATCCGAGCTGTGTCTGCAACCTACACTACAGCTTATAGCAACACGGGGTCTTTAACCCACTGAGCAAGGCCAGGGATCACACCTGCATCCTCATGGATGCTAGTCAGATTCGTTACCCACTGAGCCACGACTGGAACTCCTGATATAGCTCCGCTTTTATAAAAGAAGAGAAATATAATTTTTGCATTGACATGTTAATAGTTGTCATTGTTATACAGATGTTTAAGAATGGATAGAGGAGTTCCCATTGTGACTCAGTGGTTAACGAATCCGACTAGGAACCATGAGGTTGTGGGTTCGATCCCTGGCCTTGCTCAGTGGGTTAAGGATCCAGCGTTGCCGTGAGCTGTGGTGTAGGATGCAGACACGGCTTGGATCCCGTGTTGCTGTGGCTGTGGCGTAGGCTGGCAGCTGTAGCTCTGATTAGACCCCTAGCCTGGGAACCTCCACATGCCATGGGTGCGGCCCTAAAAACAACAAAAAACAAAAAAAAAAGGAAATGAACCATTTCTATGAATTTCTATAAACTCTTAGCTAAAGTCTTAATTTTTTTTTTTTTTTTTGTCTTTTTAGGGGCACACCCACAATATATGGAGGTTCCCAGGCTAGGGGTTGCAGAAGAGCCATAGGCACTGGCCTAGTACACAGCCACAGCAATGCCAGATCTGAGCCTTGTCTGCATCCCACACTGCAGCTCACGGCAACACCGTATCCTTTACTCACTGAATGAGGCTGGGGACCGAACCTGCATCCTCATGGATACTAGTCAGATTTTGTTTCCACTGAGCCAGGATGGGAACGCCTAACGACTTAATTGTTCATACATTTCTAGCAATGTCAGTACTTTCTCAGAAAGAAATGATGAAAGGTTGGCACTGGAAGTGGACAAAAAAGGAATTAGTGTAGACTGCTGGGTGATTGAAAGAGGAATCTAAATTAGACAGTTTTGGCAGAGTTCATCTCTGCAAGTCCTGAGGAGGGTGACCCTACCGCGAATGTCCTCTCTCGTGTTCAATCCCATTTTTTTTTTTTTTTGTCATTTTTAGGGCCGCACCTGTGGCATATGGAGGTTCCCAGGCTAGGGGCCCAACCTAGCCACAGCCACAGCCACAGCAACGCCAGATTCAAGCCGCATCTGCGACCTACACCACAGCTCACGGCAACGCCTGAGCAAGGCCAGGGATCGAACCTGCAACCTCCTGGTTCCTAGTTGGATTCGTTAACTGCTGCACCACGACGGGAACTCCTTGTTTTCAATTCTAAGTCCAATCATTTTGTTGCAGGAAGGGAAACCCCTTCCAGGACCTGAAAATAGGCTCTTGTCTAACACTCCAGAATGAACTGTCCGAGGGGATATGTATACTGTTAAAGCAGGAGACGTTATTGGGTAGGGGTGCGCAGGCACAGAGCAGCAGCACAACCCAGGAGCCCTGCTCTGCCACGTGGCTTGCAGCCTCAAGTTTTATGGGAATGGGGTTAGCTTCTGGGTTGTCTCTGGCCAAGGTCCTTCTTGGGGGCGAACACACATCTCAGCCAAGATGGATTCCATCGCCAAGGATCCCGGGAGGTTGGTCATCTCCTCCCTCCTACTGGCCCCTTCCAAATCCTCTCAGTTAGTCTTCAGGGCAGCACCATGTTCCTTATCAGGGCCTCCTGTTATGAGACAACTCATGCAAGCGGCCATTGTCATGCTTGGCCAAAGTGGGCAGTTTTCTGTTTTTTTTTTTGTTTTTTTTTAAGAGCCGCACTCACAGCATATGGAGGGTCCCAGGCTAGAGGTCAAATGGGAGCTATGCCACAGCCACAGCAACGCAGGATCCGAGCCGCGTCTGCAACCTACACCACAGCTCACAGCAATGCCGGATCCTTAACCCAATGAGCGAGGCCAGAGATCGAACCCGCAACCTCATGGCTCCTAGTCGGATTTGTTAACCACTGAGCCATGATGGGAACTCCTTATTTTTACTTTTTTAATTTATTTTATTATTATTATTTTTTTTTTGTCTCTTTGCCTTTTCCTAGGGCCGCACTAGCAGCATATGGAGGTTCCCAGGCTAGAGGTCTAATTGGAGCTGTAGCTGCCAGCCTATGCCAGAGCCACAGCAATGCAGGATCCGAGCTGCTTCTACAACCTACACCACAGCTCAAGGCAAAGCCAGATCGTTAACTTACTGAGCAATGCCAGGGATCAAACCTGCAACCTCATGGTTCCTAGTCATATTCGTTTTCTCTGTGACACGATGAGAACCCCTCCTCCTCTATTTGTAATAGGCAAAAGGCTATCTCCAAACAATAAGGCAACTAAGTGAAGAGCTCAGGTGCTATTCTTAATGGTGCCACTCTTGATGGCCCTGGATAAGACTAGATTATCATAAATTAATAGTACAGAAGTTAATAACTAAATATTAAACTAGAATTTTTTTAAAAAAGAAAAGATTAGACAAATAGCAAAAGGAATGGAAATAAAACCTATCAGAGCAACAAATGAAAAAAAAAAAAGCATGAAGAGAAAGCCAGTAAGATCCTGTCCTCAGTGGCACCAATAGTGGCAGATGCAGCAGGACTGAACAGCTTGTGTAGCAGAGAGAAGAAAAATCCCAAGAGACAATGAGAAAATGTCTAGTTAGGAGAAACTGTAAAGAGTGAGTAAAGGCAACTCAGTGGAAAGGATAGGAGACTGAACTACTGCTTAGTCCCCCTTGAAAGGATTATCCAAAAAATGTACATAGGAATTGTAGGTATTTGATTCCAATATCATTGGGCTTTGTTTTGTTTTTTGGCTGCTCCGAGGCATATGGAGTTCCTGGGCCAGGAATCAGAATCAAGCTGCATTTGCCACCCAAACCCCAGCTTAGGCCAATGCCCCATCCTTATCCCGCTGTACCTAGCAGGGGATCAATCTGAGTCCCAGCGCTTCCAAGTTGCCTTGGATCCTGTTGCACCACAGTGAGAACTCATTTTTTTTTAATTATCCTTTTTACATTGCTAGTACAAACATTTAAATTTTTCTCTCAATATTAGCATTTAAATATATATATATAAAACTGAAGGGTTATTTTGGTTTGTTTTTTGTCTTTGCTTTTTAGGGTTGTACCTGCGGCATATGGAAATTGCCAGGCTAGGGGCTGAATTAGAACTGCAGCTGCCAGCCTATACCACAGCCACAGCAATGCCAAATCCAAGCTGTGTCTTCCACCTACACCACAGCTGAAGACAATGCCATACCCTTAAACCCACTGAGTGTGGCTAGGGATCAAACCTGCATCCTCATGGTACTAGCAGGGTTCTTAACCCGCTGAGCCACAAAAGGAACTCCAGAGAAACTGAAGATTTTTTTTGATAGACACTCGGATCTACAATGACGTTCATATTGTATTGGTGTTTCCTAAACTACCAAGTTTAAGATCAACTTCAGCGTGGGTCTGTTATCACAGACAGGGCTGAGGTGAGTGGTGGAGAACGGCAAGAACCCTTCAAGTTCACCCTCACACAGAACTCAACAAGAAAACAGTTCTGTAACACTGCAATATTAATATATCAATAATCGGTATAATCCATGATATAATTTCTATACGAACTAGCAATGTATAACAATTAATGATGACATATTCTTACTTATTTTGGCAATTTCTGTAAGAAGCACATTTCTTAACCTAAGCCTAACTTTCCCTATCTGTAAAAAGTACGGTGCTAATGAAACCCATCCTAGAGCTGTCGGGAGGTTTAAACGGGATGATGCACTATAGCCTGGCTATAGTAAGCACTTCTGTTCGGTAGAGGATTGCTTTCAGGTAAAGTAATTGCTATTATTGACATTTTCTAATACCCCCCCTTTTTTTTTGGCATACCCAACTCTAAAGGGAAAGAACAGAGATCTAGTATGAAATATTTCCTCCGTACCACGCATTTTAGTACATTTTAGTAAACCTTTAGTAAACACATTTAAGGCGCCCAGGAGGGCCCCCGCAGCCGTGCACACCCCGGGGTTCGGGCCTGGGCCTGCGATGGCTCTTGTCCTTTTCCGGCCACAGCGCGAGGCCGTCCCTCCCTGCCTGTTTCTCTCTTCGCCGCCACACCCCCCCTGCCCCACCCCCACCTCCGCCAACAGATCCCGGATCCAACCCGTGGGCGTCATGCTGGGCTGCAAACCTAATGCCTACGGGGCCTAATGGCACACGACATCCTCCGCTGCCGCCGGGGGCGATGGGAAGCCCAGCGGCAACGGTGTCGCAAAAGCGTCGCGAAGGCGTCCGTCCTTGGCGGCTGCAGGCCACCTGTATAAGTCGAGCGTGCTGGGCCTTGATACCGGCATGGAGGCGGCCGAGGTTCTCCGACAGTGCTGGGACCTGGCGGAGAAGCCGCTCGCCGGTGCCCCGGGCTGCTGAGCTCCCGCCGCTCCCTGCGGCTCGGCCGCGCAGACATGCTAGCCTCGCGGGTGGCGCGCGCCTCTTGGGGGACCCTGCGCGTCGCCGCGTGGGCGCCGGGAGCGCGGCCGGGCAAGGGGCGCGCCCGCGGGGCCCTGCTGCCGCCCGCGTCCGGCTGCCTGGGCTGCCTGGCGGAGCGCTGGTGGCTGCGCCCGGTCGCGCTCGGCCTGCGGCTGCCCGGGACTGGTCCGCGGGCTCATTGCTCGGGAGCGAGGAAGGCGGGCCCTGGGTCCGCGGCGGGAGGGGACGTCGCTGCCGAAGCCCGGAGCGGCCGGTGGGGTCCGGCGAGCGCCGCCAGCCTGGTACGTACCGAGGCGGTGGGGAGACTCTGCCTCGGGGTCGTCAGCTAGGTCGGAGCTGGGTTCCGGACGCTAATAACGTGTTCTGACCCGCCAGGTTCCACGCTTCTGTTTCAGAACTTTTATAACGTTCCCTGAAGAGAAGTTTCGAGCGGGTCCTTCTGTCGGGATGAATTTCACGGGTACCAGCCAGGTCCTCCATCAGTCCGGGTGGTCAGGTTAAATCTCTTGCCCCTCTGTCCGACAGGTAGCCGAACACCTCTTTGGATGTTGCATTGGTGAAAAAAATAGCCTTCACTTGTCTTATTAAAAGCGCATTTTTAATTTTCGGGAGCCAATCCTCAATATGTAGGGCAAGTCTCTGGGAATCTTCGGAAAGGTATACGGCCCTTTCTCATTGCCTGTGTGTTTGACCTTTAGTAACAATACATTGTGGGATGAAGGATAACTAATTTAAATCGTAATTGAAAGATCCTTTAACTTCTGATTATCGAAAAGGGTTAAAACTCTTCCTGAGGGAATGGAAGAAAAGATTTGTCTGCTTACCTGTTGAAATACTGCCAAAACAGCAGACCTCAGTGCATGAGTGTGGGAGAGCTTTTGATGTCATGTTAGCAAGACCCATGCAATTATTACATCTTCAATTGTTATGTCTTCAGTGGGCCCCTGTGCTGCTTTCATCAGTTGTACAGCATGGGTTGGGGAGGCCACATCCTGGCAGGGGTCTCAGCTCCATTAATAGCTAAAGCATGTTGCGGTTTGAATGCCAGCTGCTTTGAGGTTGCCATATCCTGGCTGAAGTCCTTCCCAGAATGGCAGTAGTTGGTCGAGTATGCCACAGGTTATCTGGTTGAGTAATTTGAGATTAGCTCTCTTAATTTTAATTTAGAAACTTTTTACAGATTTAATGATTAGAAATTAACGAGGTATTTAGTTTTTAATTGAAATACTTTATGTGGAGCTGCAAAGAATCCCTTTCACTGTTCAAGAACATTGTCTGGCATATTCACCAAATGAAATTATCTGGCTGTTTTGCAATTATGTCTTTAATTTTGCCCCACAGGTATCTCTGAGATTAATTTCGAGGCTCTTTATTCTGACCTTTTGCTTTATTTTTCATTTTTCTCTGTCATGAACTGTACCTCCGGGCCGCCCTCCACCCATGAGTTGCTGTAATGCTGGATCAAGTGTTTGATTTATTCTGTACACAGTATGGTCAACAGACTTATCTTTTTTCTCTGGACTCTGAAAACATGTGGACCTTTGAACTTGAACTTGGAATATGTTCCAAGAATGGTTCCATTTAATTAATATTTAATTAATGTAATGTAGTTTACTTTCAATAAAAGGTCCCTGAGTAGAGGTTTGTAGTGCTGCTTGTTTGGTGATTGTTTCCTGGAGAATTTGAATTTTTCTGTAGCTTTCCGTGACAGTATTGTGCTGCCTGGCCTGCGTAACCGCATTATCCCTCCAAGCCAGGGTGAACATTTCTTACCCAGGGTCTGTTTATAAACACAAACTTAGTATTTTAATTAAATTAATTAATTAATTTACTTTTTGCTTTTTAGGGCTGCACCTGCAGCATATGGAGGTTCCCAGGCTAGTATTTTAATTAAATTAATTAATTAATTTACTTTTTGCTTTTTAGGGCTGCACCTGCAGCATATGGAGGTTCCCAGGCTAGGGGTCTAATCGGAGCTGTAGCCGCCAGCCTACGTCAGAGCCACAGCAACGCGGGATCCGAGCCGACTCTGCGACCTACACCACAGCTCACGGCAACGCCGGATTCTTGACCCACTGAGCGAGGCCAGGGATCGAACCCGCAACCTCATGGTTCCTAGTCAGATTTGATTCTGCTGCGCCACGACGGGAACTCCCAAACTTAGTGTTTTTAGAGAGCTCCTTTTTCTTACAGAATGGTTCGAGGCATTTTTAAAAGAGGTCTTTTGAAATGGAAACTCACTTTTTTAAAAAGGCAGATGAGGTTCAGGCATATTGGTTATTGATTAAGAAAGAGGTTAAGTAGGGTTCATCTTGTGAGGAGATTGTCCTGTGGAATAGAGCTGGCAGTCTTCACCCAGTGGAGAAAAGAATCCAAGGTTTAGGGAACAACATTTTCTTAGTAATATTTCTGTAACCCGCTTTGTGCAGGGTGTCTTAGTTCCATGAGACTGAGGCTTTTTACAGTTGAAATACCCTCTCATGAACCTGATTTTGTTTAGCAAGGAAGGAATGCTCTTCAGAGCAGCTGCCAAGGAAGCCCTTTGGTTGGTGCCAACTTCAAAAACACCTTGGCTCCAAGTGACGCTTCAGGGAATCTTAAAGCTTCCGCAGGGGACCTGTGAAAGTCTTCACCATCTAGCTGGGGGTCTTAACATTTCTGTGGTTGTTTTGAACAGATTTACAATGTTTCTCTCTTTATTTCCTAAAGATTTCAATCCCTAATTCATTGTTGCATTTTCTTCTAGTACTTCTCCAATTCAGTGACGAGGTTATGAGATTAAAAAGTTTTTGGGGAGGAGTTCCCGTCGTGGCGCAGTGGTTAACGAATCCGACTAGGAACCATGAGGTTGCGGGTTCGATCCCTGCCCTTGCTCAGTGGGTTAACGATCCGGCGTTGCCGTGAGCTGTGGTGTAGGTTGCAGACGCGGCTCGGATCCTGCGTTGCTGTGGCTGCGGCGCAGGCCAGTGGCCACAGCTCCGATTAGACCCC